>JAAAKQ030207213.1:0-11725 GCA_010016005.3 Zanna intricata | reverse complement strand
TGGTTGGGTTTCAATTAACCACACTTCTCAGGAGTGGTCGATCTGAGATTGTACAAGACTACACTTCATTCACTTCACACATATAATCCTCATTCATCCTCTGAAGTAATAATAACTACCTTACGGTAGTTCCGGAGGCTAAACAGAAAAAGGGAGAGAGGTTCTAAGATTAATTTTATAAGCTGGCTTTAAAAGAGTAATGTTTTATTCATTTACATGGAATTTAGATGTGAAGAAAGCTTTTAATAATGCATATGGAAACAGTTATTGAATATGCTGAAGCAAATTAGAAATAAATAAGAAAAAAGATTTTATATAAAATCTTTATTGAAATTAAATAGTAATATCAGTTTAAAAGATGAGAAAATATAAGCTCTAATTTAGAAATGAGTAAGACAAGGTTGTTTGTTTTACTTACAAGTCAAGGAAATCTGTTTGAAAATAAATAAGATTGCAACAGAAATAATGAAATGTAGCAGAGAGATGGAAAATAAGGAAATTTTAATTTTAATATTAGATGTACATAGCCGGCCTCCGTGACGCGAGTGGTAGCATCTCATCCTTTCATCCGGAGGTCTCGGGTTCGAATCCCGGTCAGGCATGGCATTTTCTCACACCCTACAAATCATTGATCTCATCCTCTGATGTAATACCTATGTGGTTCCAAAGGTTAAAAAAAAAAAATATATATATTTTGTAATATAAAAAAAGAATATTAGATGTAAATAACATATATCAAAATTTTGCTCGGTAAAGTAATAAAAATTACAAAGGAAGAATTAAAAAATAATGTTATGCAAAGATGACTGGCACAAGCAAGGAGAGCTTACATGTAAAAACAAAGTCTGCGATTTCGAATATCACTCTAAGAATTAGAAATAACGTAATATTGTAAAGGGGGCTATATGTAATGAAATATGAACGGCAGGAAAAGCTGAAGAGTAAAGAATAAACATAGCTTTTAAAATATGGTGTAAACAGCTTTCTCTGAAAATAAAAAAAAAATTCAAAAATTTTGAAAGTTTTTTCAAAATTTTAACTTCCAAATTAATTATTTATTTCTATTTATAATTTATTACTGTAATATAAATATATATTTTTTATATCTTTATTAAATTAATGACATCAAAACTTCAGGGTTTTCTGTTGGTTTCTTTCCATTTACCTCCAAATTAGTCATTTGTTAATGTATTTAACAAACGACATTTTATTATGAAATCTAATTATTTGAAAAGTTACGCAGATAATTGAAATTTTATCTTACAAATTTTGTCAAATATATTTATTATTAGGAAAAATTTTATTTTTTTAAAGATTTTTATAGTGTGACCCTATGTATAGTACATATTGAAAGATGAATAAAGTTTCATGATAATATATGATCGTTTCTGATGCATAGCTTTCTTTATAAGTTTGAATATTTACTAAATTATTAGTAACTAGCTTGTTACCAGTAAATATTTGACCTCTTTGTTTTATGTGAGTCAGGAATCACAATTCTTTTCTGTTTTTAAGTCAATATTTTGGTTGTACCTACAAATTACAAATTATTGTGTTGAACGCCCTTTTTTTTTAACCTCCAAAACCACCGTTAAGATATATCTTCAGAGGATGAGATGAATGAATTGTAGCCTATGTGAAAAATACCATGCCTGACCGGGATTCGATCCCGGGACCTCCGGATGAAAGGCCGAGATGCTAACACTTTCTTTACCTGTTTACCCTCTGGAATTACCGTAAGGTATTACTTCAGAGGATGAATAAGGATGATGTGCATGGATGTGAATGAAGTATAGTCTTATACAATCTCAGGTCGACCACTCCTGAGATGTGTGGTTAATTGAAACCCAACCACCAAATAACACCGGTATCCACGATCTAGTATTCAAATCCGTATAAAAATTTTTATAGACGCTACCACTGTTCAGTTCAAGACGCACTCTTTGAGCTCAAGCAAATGTTCTTTGTTAATTTTGATGATTTTGTGTATTTCAAATTTCTCAATTGCATTTGTTTATTGTCTTCTCTGTAATAGAGCGCGGGTATCAAATTTTTAGAGAAAAGTATTTAATTATATTTATCAAATTATTACTCTTCTTCATTCCCTTATCTAATATACTGGGTTTGCGAAGGATCACATATCTTTTCATTCTAAATTGCGTAACCTTCTTCACTTCTATACTCATAATATCTTTCGTAACTTTTCTCTAGTCACCTTTACGTGGGTTTTCATCACGGCCTCTTCCCATTTATCTCGTAATTCCACATTTTCAATGGAGTTTTCTCTTCCTCCTCACCATGTTTAAGGCAATTAATTGATTTGGACGAGCTCTTCTACATTTCTCACACAATCAGACTTTGTTTTACTAATCATACTTTTAAGAAATTTTATCTCCATAATTAACCCTTGTCCTGTCCTTTTGTAATCAAAGCTTCTCTACCAAAAGTCAGAATTGGTTTTAAAAACACCTTGTGTAACAAACATTCCTTTGGCGCTTGCTTAAGCCATACCAATTTTTACAATTATTGTTTTTAAATAATAAAAAAAATTTGTACTCTGTAGTCCTTTTCCTTTCCACAATAAATTTCTGTTATTTACCTCTAAAATACTATAGGTATAGCAGTTACACACAAAGAATGAAGGAATTGCAAATTGGTTTAAATCAAATTATTTATAACATTTTGTGAATAAATGATAAATTCACAGCAGTGAAAAAATTAATCCGAATAAACTTATCAACTTTAGCATGGTTTAAATTAAACGTATTAAAAAATTAAATAAATAAAAGCAATAATGAAATGTGGTTGTCAGAAAAACATAAAAATTATATTACCAATTTTATGACGAAACAGTGTAACTCTATACGCTTACTTACATCTTCATAATATTTTACTTTTCCGCCTAACACTTCAGTAGAGCTTTAACTAAACAAGAGAAATTATGGTAATCGGTCTAATTTGAGCTTATGCGTTTTTAAACGGATCATTATATTTTGACACCTATGGAACAAAAAAACCGGATGGAAATTTTCCGGATGTTCTATGTACGCGCGCGCGCGTGTGTGTGTGTGTGTGTGTGTGCCGTGTTAAAGATCGCACTCTAAATCACCTTTTATCTCCAGAACTATTGAACCAATTTTGACCAAACTAGGGCAGATTACTTCTATGTATGTATTGATGCTATTTAATTTTCAACTTAAAAGGTAAATGAGTTGAGGCTGCAGAGCATGGTCACCCTTAGTAGCTTGAAACTATTTCAAGTGACTTCGCCTAATTAAGGTCTTATTTTTCTTAGGCACTTATCAACAAATAAAGGAAAAAAATTTCAAACAAAAAAATTCTGCAAAATCGCACCTCCAAAAAAATTTTCTAAATAAACTAGTTACTAAATAGGTATATGTGTCATTAGTACCCCTCTTACCAGAAGAAGCGTTAGTGTAGTACAGACGTACAGCTGCTGTAGCGTCTTTCTTTTTTTCTTTAGTCTCCGGAACCCCCGTAAGATATTAGTTCAGAGGATGATATGTACAAATGTAAATGAGTTGTCATCTTATGAAGTCTCAGGTCAACCATTCCTGAAATGTGCGGTTACTTGAAACCCAACCACCAAAGGACACCGGAATCTACGATATAGTATTCAAGTCCGTACAAAAGTACTGGCTTTTGCTATGATTTGAACGTTAGAACTCTCGACTTCGAAATCAGCTAATTTGGGATGACGAGTTCACACTAGATAAACTCGGTGGGTTGTCTAGTCTGTTGTAGTCGTCCTTTATATTGTAACTTCACAGGTGAGCTGTAGAATTAAATAAATAAATAATATTTAAACTGTAAAAAAATATATTAAGTGGCCGCTAGTACTGTTACACCCGTAAGAGGAATTTTTACTTTATAATTCCTCATTGTCTTTTCTAATCAGCCACCCTGTTTTTTTTTTTTTTTTTTTTTTTATCATTTTGGGTTCTCTAAGTGCAGAATTAACTTGGCTAGTATGTATTATGGATGTTGGATCCTGTAGAGCCACCCGTGTAGACCGGTGGGCTGCCTGAAGATCGATCTAGGAACACTAATTCCTCACAAAAATGTCAAACGGCTTATGATCTACAAGGTAAAAATTGGTTAATCCATCGTAAAATAATATAAATAAAAATTGTAGAAGCTTAATACGATATTTTTTATAATTTTTTTTTCATAATCTGGGTTTCTGGAATTAGAATTTAACTTCCAAAAAAGGAAAGAAAATTTTATTATTATATTATTTTTAAAATATAAATTACCATTTCTTCTCTTTGTAACTAAAATTTTCGTTTTCTTCTCTGGTATAATACATTTTAGCTTCTTTTCCAAAATAGTTTTTTTATTTTTCTATATATTAGATCTAACTTTGTAATATGATATTTTTCTATATAACAGAACTTCATGCATGATGTAGAGTTTAATAATTATGCAGTTGCAAATTTTTCGAATTAGGTAGAATATCGACAAGAAAGAAACGAAGAACAGCATTAAATTAATAAAACAATCGATAAATAAAAAATTATTGGAAGAAAGGGAAAATTTCAACTTCAATTCAAATTCCAGAAAATTACACACAGATCGTTTCTAGCTTTTCTAAAATGGTTGTACAGGGAAGGCCTAACTGAACAACAAAAATTTTTATGGTAAAAACTCTAATTTAAAAGCAAAGTACAAATATTATATAATTTTTTACTGAATTGTTCTACAAAGAGTAATTTTCTTAATTAACCGCAAATAGCAATAACAAAAAGAAAAAACTGCTATAGTTAGTTTGGTTTATGCGTTATTTTGACATAATTATATAATTATTAATAATAATGGTTAATTATGTAATAATTAATTGGATAATTACAAACCTTAGATTTAAATATAAAGAAAAGCGAATTTCTAATTGTTATACATTTTTTCTTTTTCTTAGTTTTATATAGAAAATTTATTACTTTCAGAATACTTGTTTTAAGATAACGGAATAAATATTATAAAATCAATTGCTGAAATATCACTTTTGTAAAATTGATACAAACTGGGATAGACGGTTATCAATAAATTTACTGTTTCTTTATAACTGGAGCTTGTTAAAATCTTATTAAGGTCGAAGGGAAAGCAGGAAAACTCAAGCAGCGTAATTTCCCACCTCATCAACCCCATGTTACGTAGGTCATAAATTGAATTAGAGTTTTTAAATTAAAACATTTATCTATTATTATTATTTAAGTAACACATTTATAATAAAATTTTCTTTTCTTTTTTCGAAGTTAAAATAATTCTAATTCCAAAAACCCGAATTATGAGAAAAAAGTAATAAAAAAAATATCAGACTAAGTTTCTACAATTTTTATGTATATTATTTTACGATGGATTAACCAATATTTACCTTGTAGATCATAAGCCGTTTGACATTTTCGTGAGGAATTAGTGTTCCCAGACTAGTCTTCAGGCAGGATCTTAGAATATGAAATTTTTACCATGTCAAAGAATACAGCGGGCAAAGAGAATCATCACCTACAATTAAATTTATCATTCATTGAAAATGAATCCATTTGCATATAAATATTTTGTCCAATCAGTTTCTACGGTGAATTACATTAAAATAACATTAATTGAACTGAACATCTACTTCATTTTCAGTCAACTTACCACTGAAAGTAAATATTTCTAAAGTAATGGATAAAATAAAGGAAAATCACTTTCCTTATTGAGTCTGTCAAGGGATCTTGTTATCTTGAGGATGACTTAACTGGTTTTGGTAGCAACTTGTATTGAAGCGAAGTTGCCTACAATCGTTTTGGTTGATACCTAGCATATTACATAATGCTATTATATAATGCTTGACCTTTAAAAGCAATATCACAACTTGACATGTAAAACAACATACGTCGTTCATTTCATATTGTATTTTACGTGTAATTCCATGTATCATTTAATCTTTTTTGGATGTAGTTTAATAAGAAAGATCATTTTTGGATAACTTCCATTATTTTTAATTTTAATTGTATAGACTCTATGAAGCAAAAATTTGCTTATTTTTCTCTTCCCAACGTAAAATTTGTTCACATATTATTTTTAATTCAACATCAAAACTAAATTTAAAATAAAAGTACTAAAAGAAATGTCACTGTAATTTATCATTTTACTTTAAATCATATTTCTTTTTTCTCTCTTGATCACCGCTCTTCCCCGCCCCGAGACCGGACCCACAATTAAGCATAACTCAGTCTCGTGTGAGGGGGGCTTGATCTTTCTGTCGATCAATTCTCTTCACGATCGCTCACGGTCGTTCGTCTACTTGACGACTAACAGCCATTCTCCATATCCCATCGGACAGACATTCTTGCGTCCAAAGAACCAGGGGGCAGGGGAGTCCCCGTGCTTCCTCACCGTAGTCCATCCCCAGAAGGGACGGAAAACGGCTCACAAAGGGCTGTCCCCTCCCCTAGTCCACTTCTCACTGATTAGTTATCCCATTCCACGTCTTCTTCTTCTTTTTGCTTAATCACCCCAATCAACCAGCTTCTGGTCTTCTCCCATCCAGCTGGGTTGTGGAGCACGGTCATCAGGACTTCTTCTGGTGTGCCTTCAGTCATGGAATTGCAATTTGTAGTCCACCCATCGGGGAAAACCGAAAAAGATGTGTTCTACCGAATCTACTCCTCCACAGTAGAGGCAGTTCCGCTAGTCCCGTCTCTTGAAGCGATAAAGATAGTCATTAAAGAACCTATAACTTGTGAGGAACTGGGAGAGGTAGTAATCTACCTCTCCATGACTTCTCACCAGCCAGGGGCCTAGAGCCGGAATTAGACATCTTGTCCACATCGCCACCAACGCCTCGCTCCAGATCGTTTGCCATTCCTCGTGAAGCAGGACGTCATCTTCTTCTCGTGACATTCCATGCCATACTCGTGACCGTTGTTTCGCGATCAGACAGATGTTATTACTAAATTAGAAAAATGTTTAAAATAGTTTCTTTCAGGTGTAATTACGGCGGAAATTTTTTTTTTATTATCGATCATTTTAACTGACAACGATCCAAAGAAAATTTAAAGAAAAGGAAACGTCTTCCATTGTTATTACACAATTTTTCACAGTAAATTTTTTTTTTTAAATTTACAATAAGTTGAAATTCATCTAAGATGGCAAAATTAACTTATTTTTTGAGAAAATACAATAACATTTTTAGGTAAAAAAAATGTTTACATATAAAATGTTTAGAATAATTTACGAAAAAATTATTTTTATATTTATTTTCAAGGAATTTTAAAATTTTTTTCATGAAAACTCAGATAAATATTAATCTATAGTACTTATAAGAAATGAATAGTAACTTTGATAATGAATAATCTTTCTTTTTTTGTAGCAAAATATGGGTTACAAGCCACATAAATCTTTCAATATTTTTTTCTTGAACTCTAGTAAGGGGAAAAGTAATCAAATTCAAGAAAAATAAATTCTGAAAAATTTTTCTTTTAGTCAGTACATAGCATTCATACTAATTAAAAATTTTGTTTTGAAACTTACATAATTTAATTTACGTTTATTGAAAATATGAGTTATTTTACTTAATGTTCTATTTTTATCTGCATAATTAAATTTACGTTGTTTACAATAGTTTCAGTTTTTTTTTTTAATTTTCTATTGACTTACCGTTTTTTATGGACTAAATTTGTTAAAAAAGGATACTTGTTACAAGTATTCTTTGTTGTCCCTATGATGTTGTTTTTTAGAAGATAAATTTTAATTACAAGAGTTTATTTCATAGTTAAACTTAAAACTGATTAGAAATAAAATAAGATAATCAAGAAATCTTTTACCATTATAACGTAGTTACTCGTATTTGCTAACCTTCAAATTTGTCGGCCAATATATTTCAACTACTAGTTTAAAACTGACATTATTTCTTCCATCTATTGCTGTTTAAGCATCTTTATTAGTGTTCTTTATTTGGGGCAGAAAGATCTAGTTATTAGATGATCATTTATTTTTATAATAATTCATTCTTTATTCTTTATATTTTTATTGTATATCTAACCATAATTTTTGTTATGTGAACGGTGTGTGATTTGTATCTACATCTGTTATTAAGGGCATGACTCAACACGACTTTATATTCGTACTCAGCCATGCGATTATTATACAGAGATTTCCCTTTTCATCCGACATCACTAACTAAAAAAACATAGCCCATTTATTTATATTACTCTAATAGCATTACAGCGCGATCCACAAGTCAAGCCATTTTATATCTAATACTAGGTTATATCTAAATTGGTTAAAATTGCAAAAAAATATGTCTTACAGACAAACATGTTACTTCTAGATTTATTATATACACTTCTTGTACCCTGAATTATATTTTCTAAAATTTTTATAATTTCAGAGAACAAAACGTTTTCACATAGAAATACGATATTTATTCAGATTTAGAAAATAAATTAAAAACTTCGTGAAAGTTGACAAAAATTCGTATTTTTTGAAAGTTTTTTTTAAAATCCCTTTTTAAAAATGGTTATTGTCAACAACATTACAAAGGGAACAAATTTATAATGTTTCAAATAAAAAAAAAAACGAAGCCTTTTTTGTCAGTATATAAAAAATGTTTGTAAAATCAATTTCCCCTACATTCAGCTAATTAAAAAAAAAAAAAACTCAGAAAGAAACAAATGGTCAGATATAAAATGTATATGGATTGTTTAAATCACATGCATATGAATAATGCCATGAACTTGGAAATTTTAGAAAAAATTCAACTTAAGAATAAGAAATTTTACCTATTTAATTTTTAAATAGAAATGTAAGTTGTAATAAAAAGATGGGTTTTTACTTGTCTGAAATTAGACTTAATAGCATTTTTTCTGAAAAATAAACAAAAATCTTAGCGCCTTTTTCATAATTCACAGCTGAATTTATTTAATTACTTCTGATATTCAAAGTCCCTTTTTCTATGATCTTAAAATTCAGTCTAAGTCTACAGCCCAAAATATTTTACAGTTAAAAGCAACTTTTAAAAATATGTATTCAAGTGTAGTTTACGTGGTATGTTCAGATTATTTGGAATTATAAACAGAACAAGATAAAAGGGAATTAGAGAGTTTAAAAATCTCCTCTGCAAATACAATCACACAGTCGTTGAGGATATATATATATACATATTCATTCAGATGTTTCTCAATCGGTATCGCAGCTGTTAAAATACACACTTTGATTAGACGAGGTAAAAAATCGCTCAGAATCATTCTGCAATTTTTTTTACAGAACAAATTAAAATTAGATTGTGAAATAATTTTGAGTAAATTATTATTTTGAGTAAAAATGACTTCTATATTTTCAAACTACAAGACTTTGGTGTATTTTATAGTTACAATGTACCTATACAAGACCATTATCATTTATATTATCATTATCAATTTACAATTTTACCCTTTTTTTAATTTTTATTATTTATTACTCTTTAACAATACATTTAGATTATATTATGTCCGTATGCCAGTTGATTGGCACGTGCATTTTTTCCCTCTAGCTTATCTTGGAGACTTAAATTTGAACTAAAAAACAAAACTGGACATTTATGCCTTAAATGATATAAATATGAGATTTATCTTTTTTGTAGTTTCATTCATATAAAAAATTCAATTAGCATATAGATATTGCTTCCTTTAACCGAAACTAAAGCTTTTATTTATCCTTGTAATTTATCTAGGATAAAAATTGCATTTATAGATTTTTCTTAAACGACCATATATTTCAATTCTCATAACTTGAATCCACAGATTACATTCTTATAATCGTAAAATTATTATAACTCAAGTTTATAAAACAAAGTTTGCAAAAATACATCCAGAAAATTTATAAACAGCTCTTAAAAACTCTGTGCGTAAAATGCGTAAAATTAAACTATAATTTTACGATTATGAGAAAATAATCTGTCGCAATAAGTGTGTCAGAAGGGCGGATTTCCGATTTTAATTAACCTTAAAAAGTATTCAAAAACCCAGTTCTTGGCCTATAACTCCGGTTTCTGTGAACCTATTCGCTTGATACAGATTTAAATCAGCTCCCTAAGTTTCATAAAAATCAGTTAAGATTGAGTCCGGTAGAGCGGGCGAAAACTCACGTACATACATATGTACATAAATATGACCGGACGCCGAAGCGATTTTTACATTTTTTGGAAAAGTGCTAAAATTCAAACGATTATTAAATAATTCTGTTTTTTTCGAGACTCGTTCACCGTTCACATTTAGTACTGAAATAAATAAATTTAAATTACTGCAGGAATTTGATACATTTTTAAAATTTTTAAAATATATCCAATAAAGATCGATTTGAACATTTCGGCAAGTAGAAAAAGAAATGTGACTAAAAATTCATAGAAAAGCTATCACCATATAAGCCAGAATTTCTGTTTTTCATCTCAGGCGTCTATTTTTAAGATGGTTTCTAAGCGGTAATTCCATTATTTGAAATCTTAATTAATGTGACCTCACACTGCTCATGTTCTATCTCTCTATTTTTCTGTTTAGCCTCCGGAATAATTGTAAGGTATTACTTCAGTGGATGAATGAAAATGATATGTTTGAATGGAAATCAAGTGTAGTCTTGTACAGTCTCAGGTCGACCATTCATGAGAAGTGTGGTTAATTAAAACCCAATCGCCAAAGAACACCGGTATCCACCACCTGGTATTCACATCCATATAAAAATAACTGCCTTTACTAGGAGTTAAAACTTAAAACTCTCGACTTAAAAATCAGCTGATTTGCGACATTGAGTTAATTGAGAACAGTCCGGTGGGCGTTCATGTTCTACCTAATAAAATATATTCTAATAAAACTAAGTTACAAAGATAAAAATTTATCGCAGCATTTATCGCCTTTTGATGTCAAAGAAAAATAATCTTTAGTTGAGTTTTTCTAAGTACATTATCTTTCTTTATTTTTTCTGTTTAGCCTCCGGAACTACTGTAAGGTATTGGCTTCAGGAGATGAATGAGGATGATATGTATGAATGTGAATGAAGTATAGTCTTGTACAGTCTCAGGTCGACTACTCCTGAGAAGTGTGGTTAATTGAAACCCAACCACCAAAGAACACCGATATCCACGATCTAGCATTCAAAAACCGTATAAAAATAACTACCTTTACTAAGATTTAAACCTTGGAACTCTCGACTTTGAAATCTCCTTTTTTTTTTTTGGGAGGGCGAACAACGCCGAAACGTTATTATCGCCCGGATTAAATAGGGATTTCTAAAACCTAAAATTAAATTAAATTAAAACCTAAAACTAAATTAAATTGACAAATAAATAAGTAAAAAATAAAATCAAAAACATAGAAAATAATTGATTAAAAAACTTACTACTAATATCACAGAAAAAGGTAAAAAGCTAAAATCTAACAACTACATTAAAACTAAAATATTACCTAAAACTAAAAAGAATAAAATAGCTAAAACTTAAAACTAATAACACAGAAATCATATAACTATTATCAAAGTTGCAAGAAAAAATGTAAAAATAAAATAAAATAAAAATCTGTTTAAAATAATAGACTAAATAAAATTAAAAATTTCGGCAGAATCCGTGAAGGGTGTAAAGAGCCTTCTCACGGATAACTAAAGAAAAAGACGACTACATCTACGAGGGTAAGTCAATATTTATCCGCAATTTAGTTATATTTTTGTTTATGTTGGTAGTACTGTCATTTTGCGTCGA
>JAAAKQ030207202.1:0-11725 GCA_010016005.3 Zanna intricata | reverse complement strand
CATTAAAATACACCCCCAGGCCAGCTAAAAGAAGTATTAACTTCTGTCGGTCAGTCCCGTGACTGACCATTTTTTTTTTCTGTTTAACCTCTGGAACCACCGTTAAGGTATATCTTCAGAGGATGAGATGAATGAATTGTATGTAGCGTGTGTGAAAAATGCCTTGCCTGACTGGGATTTGAACTTGGGACCTCCAGATGAAAGGCCAAGATGCAAGAGTACAGAGCTAGAAAAGCAGCTGACAATACATATATCCCATGAAAGAAAAAGAGCAATAATTAAAGTGGTTATGATAAATGTATTATTACCACAAATCTAATCCATAAAAAAAAAAAAAACCTTCAAAACCTAAGTAAAAACAATGATAGACATGGTGACCTAAGTGCTGGAGTGGTAGCACTTCAGCCTTTTTTTTTTTTGAATATGAGATGCTAGAGGTGGTAGCAGCTCAGCATTTTATTTGAAAAGTCTCTCCCTAGTTAGAATTCTGGTAATTATGATCTTTTTTATAATACAAATTTTAACACTATATTCCTGTTTGCAAACATTAAACTTATATATATATATATATATATATATATCAGTAATTAATAGAGATAAATAAAAAAAAATAGTTTAAAGACAAGATAAGTTGGCTATTATTTACCAAAAGATTTTCTTAAAAATCTAAAACTAGATGGTCAATTCAATTGTTAAACATTCATTGTAAACAAATAATGAGGGTATTACCATATAAATATAAGATATAAATTAAAAATTTATATTGAAGAAATAATAAAACAGTATTTATACTATTTAAAAAATAAAAAAATAAATGATATTTATAAAACAAGAGTTTCTAATAATGTTTATAGAATAAAATTAAGAATATGTCATACTGTTGACCAAAGAAGTAAAAAGTAACAGTTTGAACAATCTAGTTAAAACTTGGTTATAAGTAACTTTCTTCTTTCATGCTTTATTGCACATATTTTCTTATTCTTGACAGTGTCAGTCAGTATTCAGCGACAGTCAGTTATAACAAAATTCAAGAGATTGGCTGGCAGTACATACTCATTATAAACAAATGAGCCTATTCATAAAAGAAAAAATTATCCTCTATAAACATAAAGTAAATAAATGTTACTCAACATTAATGTATACAGCAATGTATAAGTTTAGGCTTTACTTTGTAATTCATCCCTCTGACAAATTTATCTTCTTTAAATTTAAATGTTTAGTTTGGAATTAATTTATAAAATGGGTAAGACCATTTCATCAGCATTAAACATAACTTACCTTTAATAACTCGATTTTATTAGTGGTAATTTTTCACCCAGCCAACTGCTAATGTCAGAATTATTTACGATGCCTTCTTCACTACTAATTAAAAAAAAAATTAAATGTGTGTTTTTAAACTGGTTTAGCCAACCATTGCTACAAGTAAACCCTTTGCATTAGCAAATTTGAAATTTTTCTGCCTAAATTTTCAAAATTGATTTATTTACAGGAATGTTTTTCACTCCTCCTCACTTTAAACTGTGTAATAAAAGCTTTGTCATTATTATCACATATTCTTATCTTCTTTATCTGAGACTGATTTTTTTTTAAAGCTACCCAGAAATTATCAAGGTTCTTCCAAATCATTGAGAAATAGAAATAAAATTTATTTCACGAAACCAAGTTGCAAACCAAAATATAATAGTATGTTATGTAAGTAATGATTTAATTAAAATAATAATTTTTAATAATGAATTTAATTTAATTTTAATGATTTTAATTTAGTGCAATTCACCAGGAAAAAACACTACTTTTAACAAAGAAAATGAAGTAAAGAAAAAAAAGCTTGTAACAAAAATTAGAAAAGTGTAAAATAATATATTTATCTAAAAATAAAAAATTTAAGAAAGTACATTATCGCTGTATTAAAATTTCTTTCAAGTAAAACAGAAAAAAATATTTGTTACTTCAATGTATTTCTTTAACACTTGATAAGCTGCTGTCTATTAAACTATTGTTTCCCAAATTTATCTCAACATCTTCAGTAATGTTTTCTCACAAAAGTCTGCTTTCCATGCTCTTTTCTACTTTAATTACATGTTGAATACAATTTTTCCAACCAAACAATTTTTCCACTTACATCATCTATTCTATTAACACCTTGCATCAATAGATTTTTAAACAGCAATCAGGGACTCAACAAAATGTTTAATTGCTTATGATCGGCATACCACAGTGCCAGACAAGTGATAGCTTACAGTACATTATTATATGCATAAAACAATAATTGTACTTGCATGTGACAGTAATAAAATGATTCACCCTTAACTACTGAGATATATCTCAGACATGCTGAATTCATATTTGTATTTGCTGCACCATTTCATAACACTAATTTAAAACATTAAAAATTAAATTAGATTAAAAAGCTCATGAGTTCTACACATCAGAATTAGATCATCCGTTTTTAATTCCTCAATAATTTTTAATTTGTCGCGAACGGAAAGAATATTTCTTTTAAAATAAAAGCCCAAAATTACTTTTGTAACATAAACATTTATCAAAAACACCACTACAAACCGCATAAAATACAACAATTTCAACCAAAGTTGAAAACAAAGCAAAGCTGCAACAAACCCTGAATCAACTTCCTGAATAAGACTTAAAATAACTCGCTCAATCTTTCCATAGTCGTACTACCTGTGTAAACTTCATAATAGTGAACCAGTGGAATATGCCAAACTCCAGAAATAGTCAGTACACAACTGTATATATATCTTACTACTGCAACTGGGTTATTTCTTATTCCCCACTTTTATTTACTGTGAAGAGGTCATTTCCTACCTAGTCTAAACGAATGTTATAAAATTCAATATTATAGGCATACAGTACTAATGATTTTACCATCTAATTTCCTACCTGTGTTTTAAAATTATTCACATTTTTAATTTCTAGGGGAACAAATTTATTATTTAAAAGAAAATAATTTGGTTATTATAACAGACTTCTAAATCAGTTATTAGCTTGTTAAAAAAGACTAAATATATACAAAACCAACCAATTTTTTTTTATTTCGGTTCATCACAAACTACTTTGCTATAAGCAACTTGTGTAGTTTTTTACAAACTCAAATATAACTAAATAGTATTCATGATATAATGATTAGTATATAATATATTCATAAATAATATTCATTGGTAGTATCTACTAACAATGATCACTGATAAATCAAAATAGCCACTGATTAAGATTTTAAATGAGTGCTTTGTAAACAATCTTTTAATAGCTTTTTGTTTTTTTAAGTTACCTCAATACACTATGGGTGGTTTTTTCTTACTATATAAAAAATGACAATGATACTGTACACTGTTTTAGCTTACATGTCTGAATAAAACATAACTTATAAGTAGTTGCAGAAAATCTTTTATGATATTCAATTTAAAATAATATAAGCCAAGCCAAAACTCTAATTTATAATCAATATATATTATCAAGAATATGGTAATTCTCTGGCTTCTAAGTGTCAGAGCAAATTAACTAAGTGATGAACTTTACAAATTAGCTTAAAAATTATTACCATCCCAAAAAGTATTTATTGTGTCCTAAATCCATGAGACTTTAATGTAATTTTGGAAGAAGAAGTGAAAATTTTACTTTTAAAATACATTTATGTAATACAAACAATGAATATATTTGTATTCAGCAAAAAAAAAAAATAAATTATCAGTGCTAATCTGTTCATAAACTTATAAGAACAAAAAAAAAAAAACTGTTACAAGTTAATTTGACTTATATGTCATAACCGAACCACCATTAAGGTATATCTTCAGAGGATGAGATGAATGAATTGTAGTGTGTGTGAAAAATGCCATGTCTGATCAGGATTCGAACTCGGGACCTCCGGATGAAAGGCCGTGACGTTACCACTGTTGTTACAAATCTGATGAGGAATAAAGTCATTCCCAAAAATGGTGTAGCCACATTCAAAAATAATAAACATACTGCATCTGATCTACTAAGGAAAATAAAGATTAAAGTAGTTTCTCATAGTTACTTCATCCAGCTGAATATTTAGATTTGTACATAATTCTACTGATCACACTATGTGTGCTGATTTATGTATCATTGTACATCATTATACCAATAACAAGAAATTTAGGAATATCTTCACTCTCTAAATCACAGGTAATAGCTGAATAACAAAAAGTTTTCAGAAGGAAGCCCTGTTCATTACTCTTTTCTCAGCTGCTTTAAAAGTGTCATTGCTGTAAGAAAAACTGGGATGGATAGTGTAAAACAAATTAGTGAATATTACTCATTTTTATTGTGAAATAGTGTTTCATACAGATTGCGCCTATTTGACGGTTGTAACATTTGAACTAGTTTTAACTGCCAGTGAAAACAGTTTGATTACATAAGAATATATAATAATTGAATCTAATGATATGGTTTAATTACAAAATAATAAAAAATTAAACTGCATGTGTAATCAGTTCAATATAATTGATTCATCCATTTTTCTTTTACTTTAAAATAAAACAGACAGCAATAAACACATCTTCATCTACACTGATATATATAAATTAAACAAAATACAGCAAAATTCATAAAATAAATCACCAACAGTAAGAAATTTATAATTTTATTATCTCATTACATTGTTTGATAGGACACTAACACTATAAAAGGGAGCATAGTTTACAATCTCTTTGTTGAAATTTTTTTCCTTCTACGAGTAAATAAATAAAATTTTACAATATTGAAAAAACCCCCACTATCTTGACATAGAAAAAGTTTGACTGCAACACTAAAGTCACTAAAGTTGAACCATATTTAAATTTTTCTACCTATTTGTAAAAATTCCTGTAGTTCATACAACTTTATCCAGTTCTTCACCTTTGGAAAGCAAAAGATTGATCACTGCACCACAGTCCAATTAATTTACAAATTTCAAGAGCACATTCCATTGTAAAATGTGGTTTTGAGATTAAAAAATTACTAACTTACTGTTCTGAAAGTATCAAAACCTTCTTACCAATTGTTTTGCCTCCACAACTATTTGTGCCTTTTATTATTGAATAATGCTTTACACTATTTAATGGATTTATAGCTGAAAACTTAATACAAATAGTTATACATATACTGCAAAATTGAGCTCTCAAAATATTTGTAGATATTATCCATTTCTATGGTGTTACAAGATTTAAAATGTTTAGGATTGCTTTAATAAAATTAACTTAATTTGGCAGAGGCTAACAATAACCTCAAAGTAGACAATCATTTTATTTATTTATCCATTAGATGAAATCTGTGACTAACCAACAATGTTATTATTGATGATGCTACTTCTCCTTCAACTGAGATAATTTCAATAAGATTATTTTAGATTATTAAAGAAAGTAATATTAGGTTACTATTATTAACAAAACTGTAACTAATGAGAGGATTCTATAAAAACTGTAATATGTATTCATAGTAATGATAAATATTTTTATGTGATCATTAGTCTTAGTGATACTACATGAATTAAGTTCTAAAGTTCAAATCCTAGTAAAAGCAGTTAGTTTATACAGATTTGAATACTGGTGTTCTTTGGTGGTTGGGTTTCAATTAACCACACTTCTCAGGAATGGTTGACCTGAGATTGTACAAGATTCACTTCATTCACATCATCCTCTGAAGTAATACCTTATGGTAGTTTGGAGGCTAAACAGATAAAGAGAGAAAGATACTATATGAATTATTTAAGATAGCTGAAAACAAATCATTAATATAAATAATTTGTTTGTAATGTTTGAACCGTCAAGAACAGGAATTTTTTAACTATTTCAATATCATGGCAAAACTTTTCTGGCATAGTTTACTTGTGATTATACTGTATTTAAAGAAGGAATTAAGTTAACAAATGTAAGATAAAATAATTTTACACCAGTAGAAAATAAAGTTAAGTTGAAGTTTTTATTTTTTTAATAAATTAGTTATTTGGCTATATAAAGTTTATTGGTAATTGTTAATTTACTATTTAATGTTATTTATTTACATTTACATACATTTATTTAAGTATAATACCTATTGTTAAGTTTACACAGTGATTACAATAAATATATAATGTATATATATATATATATATTTTTAGCACCATAAAATATAAAGACTGTCAACTGTTGATTAAACATAATATTAGATGAAATGATACAAAATAACGATAAAAACTACTGATGAAACCAAATTTTCTAACAAATGAGAATACTCTATACAATTATGAATATTTCCGGAAACTAATGTATAAACAAAAATTATACATAAATAAACTAAAATAATAAAATATGTTCATGTAAATAAAATTTTGATGCAAGAAAAATTATTATTATTATTTATTATTAAATTAAAATTATTTATTAAGAATAAATTATTACTAAATTTATTTATTTTGGAGTAGGTAAAATACTTCATTACAAAAGAAGGGATAAGTTGGAGTTATATGATTGGAGTCATTCATTGTTGAAGTCTTACTAGATGTGACAAATAGCTTTGTTTAATTAATGTAAATGGTGAAATAGTTGAAAAAATTGATTTAAGATGGTAAGGTAAATTTTTTATCTTAATTTTTATTAAGTAAATATCCATAATTTATAGATTTAAGATTATAATTTCCAATGTGAATTATCACATGGAGATATCTAATTTTCCATCAAATAAATATATTTGTTAAAATTATTTACTTTGAATAGTAATGTAATATTTATTGCTGTGTATATATATATATATATATATATATATCACCGCTGTTCTTTGGTTTAATTGAAAATAAAAATTACTAAAATAATTATTCTTCTTGACTTTTTCTCTGATTAGATTTTATTTATCTATACCAACCAAATTTTATAATTGAACTAGCCAGTTAGGCTTACTTCACTCATCTGACTGCTAGCCAGAGGTTCTGCCCTCTGAATCCCTGACTTGTTTATTATCCTCATGGTTGTGAGAATATTAAATATTTTATAAGATATTAAAGATTCATTAAAGAAAAAAGAATTAGTCATTTTATTTCATACTAATCTTGTTGCCATATTGACAGATATATAATGAAGTAAAAAGATTAACTTATATATTTACATTTATTGGTTTGTAAATGTAAATTTTATTACATAACTGTCTCAAATGGTATGACAAATATTTAAAATACTACTTGCTTAAAAGAACATGTTTTAAAATATTATAAAATGAAGTTCAACCATAGAGTAAATAAATTGGTTAAATATAAAAAAAAAAATGAATGAATAAATATAATGATGAAATTTTTTCAGTTATAATTTTTTGATTTCAGTAAACAGCATTCAGGTTTAATATATATATATATATTTTTTTTCCAAAATCAGCATGCATCCAAAAGTAATGCACTTTTGATATGTTAAGTTCAGTATCTTATACATAAAATATTGTTCTAATTGTTACAGTAAAAAAAATTTATATACATTGAATCTTTTCAAACATATTTTTACAAATGGATAAAAGAAATTTAATCCATTATGAAACAATTCTGAATTTTTTATAAAAAAAATATCACATTTTACATACTGAATTTCATAATTTTCATTTAAGAATTGAATATGCAAGACTGAAATTATTAAGAAATCTGAAAATAAGATAAAATAACATTTTGGGAAAAAGTAGAATTATACCCAGCTAATAAATAAGTTGGGGTATAAACAAAGATTATATACATAAGGTTGGAACAATTTGACTAGTCTTTGTCCTAATAACAAATTTACGATTTATACTTACAAATTCCAGATTTTTGTTTAAGATTATCTTTTTTTATATTGAGATGCAGATGATCACAATGGTTATAGTATGTACCATTTAACAAATAAAAGAAAAATTAAGTTTAATGTAAACTATAAGAAAATCTTCAGTTCTACTTATATACCAGACTGATAACTCTAAATGTGGTTTTATATTATAACAATGCGTCTGGTTTATAAATATGTCTTTTATTCTTTTTTTAGTTAAGTTTTTTATATTAATAACACCATAATTTCTATCATGATCTGGATTGACATTTACAAGCTATCTGAATAACATCCAGCCCTAAAGAGGGTTATACTGTAATAAAATTAAAATGGATAAAAAAAATATAATGAAAAGTAATATAAATAATAAAACAATAATGGAAGTATCAATAATAATTTAAAAGTTATCATTATCTTAATTAAATAAAAAATTTTCGTTTTGCAATATGAAAGATAAATATCATAAAAACTTTCAATTAGATCGAGCTACATGCTTACTTAATTAAAAAATCTAGTTCTTGCTAATGAGAGTAAGTTAGATTTGTTTATTCTTATTTCAAAATAAACTGACTGGTATTATACATGTGTTTTTAATTTCTAAAACTAAAAATGAATTCGCTAAATTACACAAATGATATTAAAAAAAGATTTACTACTTTCCGAGACATTTCATTTGTTGTAAAATTTGTTTATTTTTGGCAGAATGCAATAACTGGAACAGTAGGAAACTGGAATTCGTAAACTACGATGGAAGGATAAAATGAAACCATACTATATAAATCAGTTCCAGTACATCATCTTAAGTTAAATAATGTTAGGGTACAGTATCGCTATATGCTATTGACATTTAATAGTAATAGACATTTAATAGTATAGCATTTAATAGAGTAATGATTGCAGCAGTTGATGGCACTTCAAAAAAAAAAAAAAAAGAAAAAAAAAATGTAAAAGAGCAAGGCTCCCTTGCCTGGGTCTATTCTCCTTATGAAAATGATAAAAAAAATTAAAACTAATAAAATCTATTTTTAAAGTTTATAATGGTACACATTCATTAGAATTCAAAATTTTAGCATAAAAATCATAGGTTCTGGATGATGAATTGTGTATCTTATAATAAATTCCATTACCAAAATAGTAACTAAAGTTATTACAATAGTCATGACACATTAATGAATGTAGTTATACTCAAAAAAAAAAAAAAAATCTTAAGTTACAGAAAATTAATGCCCTTATTTATTTTGTATTTTGTTGTTTCTGAAGAGGTATACGTCTTGAATTCTATCTTGTTCCATCTCCAGTTAAGTAATCAAATTATTAAAACAATAATGTTTTAAAATATATGATCAGCTCTAAATGAACATGTTTCAGTTTTAGATAAAAAAAAATTCATAAAAATAATAAAAAAAATTAATAGTTGTTTAATTAAGTAGTTAATTTAATTAAAGATAATTATGCCTAAGTGTAATATTCTAAACATAATTCAGTTTACAGTTTTTTTTAAATTTTTATTTAATCAATACAGTTTGCTTTTGCAACACATCAAATATACTTTCTGAATTAAAAATATCCAATACTTAATTCTTTAATACCAAATAAAAAACTTTAGCACAAGGTTTACTTCTGTAAAAAAATATATTAAAACAAATACTAACTCATATTTTATCCAAGCAATGTATGAGAGTATTTTTGTATGTGGGAATTTTTATTATCTGTATTTTCGAAAAATAAATAGTAATTACGTTGTGCTTTCTGAACATTTATTATCTGAATATAAACAGTGAAAACAATTTTTTTTTTCTAAAATCATATGTTATTTATTACTGAACCACTAAATAATCGAGAGTTGACAGTACAATTAAAACATTTTCATGTATGATTTATTTGCTATTTTCCTGTGTTGGATGACAACAGTGATGGGTCAACCATTGTACCTGCTACAAGTGATACTTTAGTTTCTGAATCTATTACAAAAAATACAAAAGGTCGTGTTGCTACAAACTGTTGCTGAATTTGTGATTCTGTTGCATCATACCCTGCAAAAAACATAAAAATAAATAATTAATTTAAACTACTTTTAAAATCTAGTTATATGTACTTTTATATCTAGTCTATGTTCATCAATGAGACTACATTGTTTCTGAGTAAAATATATAGTGAATCTTTCATTATTCTCAGTTTAATTGCTAGTTTGTATGAAAAATAAATGTTATGGTTCATAGCAGTTTTATTTCAGCATATTAACTTTAAACAACTACCAAACAAGAAAACTAGATATAAAAATATTTATTTTTTAGGTTCATTAAGTCACACTTATTCTGCAAGTTCATAAAACAACATTTTTCTAAAAATAAGAAATTTTGAAGTCCGCAAAACATTTTATAAGGGAATATAAAATTTTTGTTATTATCAATATAGAAAAATATCTTTTTTGTCAATATATTCCATAATTATGTTTCATAATTATTCCAGTATTTGACTAAAAATATGTGAATTTTTAATTATCAATTAATTATTTTAGTCTAGTATCATTCGAACAATTGTGAAATGAAAGCACTCCATTTGTTGTGTGTTCCTGTAGCATATATGACTTCAAATACAGTCATAACTAACAAGTGCAAAGGAATAAGGAATTTTATATACACTACTTCAAGTCAAAGCAAGAACTCCTGATATTAAGTTACTAAAATAAAAAGAAAAGATAATTTTTTATATTTGTGTCAGCTTCCCAATTTAATTTTTAGTTTCATGGTAAATGTAGGATACAAGAGGCTATGTGATATAGCTGTATAAAAGAAGCTAAAATAGTTAATTCAGGTATTCATTGTCAAAAATGTTATATCAGTGTTTTTTCAAATTTTTAAGTTTTAGGATCCAACTAGTTCATCTAGGTCAAAAAATATACATATGTATGTGCATACATATTTGTGTCACATTGCTTTTGGCCTTATATCTCAGGATTGAACGGAATGATTTTTTTCAAATTTGGCATTTTTCTGTGAAGCTGGAGAAGAAGATAAGGTGCCAAAATTACAAACAAATAAATAAAAAGAGGCAAACTACTTTTCATGTATGCAATGTTTGTATAGATGATAAGAACAAAAGCTTTGAAGTTGGTGTGCCAGAGTGTTTCAGAGTATGAAACCATTACGCGAACAAAATAAGAAAGACAAATAAAGAAGACACTTTTTCTGTCATAATAAAAATATGTATTTACTAAAGATTTCCAATCACTTTATTTTACAGTTTGAATACTTTTTGTGTTGGTGTTTCAAACAAAATTTTAAAGTTTGGATAAAACATAATTGGATTTGATATATATATAATTTTAATGGAATTTTCTTCTAAATTAACAGAATACAGCCAATTTATATGTCTAGCTGGTCTATAGTAATAATAAATACATTTTCATTGCTATACACTGACTAAGAAAGAAACTGATAAAAATGCTCTAAAAATCATAAAAAATGATAATAAATATTTATACATTGTATGAATTTTATCTAGAGTACTGGACTTTTATGATAAAATACACATTTAAAACAATTTTTAGTTTTAACCTGTGAAGAGAGTCATGTATCTGATGGCTGGTACTCTAGTGAGGTCTTTGTTGTTTAGTTCTGGTGAGAGAAAATAAACTACTTTTTTACCTCCGGAACCATCGTTAAAGGTAAACTACTTGATAAAAATATATTGTAACACCTGGGTTAAAAATAAAGTAGCTTTTGTACCTAAATTTTAATCTAGCCTCAAAATGATAAGCAATTTTTTTCATTATGTTCATAATACTTATATGTTATTTTAATAATTTTAGATAATTTTTTTTTTTTAGTTTATTTTTGTTAGGGATCATTTATTTATAATTAAATTCTTCTTAATTTTTTTTGACAGAAAAAAGAAAAGGTATTATATGGACCTTACCAGTGTAGACAGGAAAGTTATACAATTCTTTTCAA
>JAAAKQ030207136.1:0-11727 GCA_010016005.3 Zanna intricata | reverse complement strand
CAAACGACGATTACATAACAACTGCGCGTCCAAAATGGCTGAAACTTTGGTGAGTAACTGTCAACAGATGAACAACGGAATTCGAGTGCTGCCACCGACGAGTAATGCTATCTTCATGTTGAGGTCGGAAACTTTTCAGATCACCCTCGTACATCGTAACTGTGTTTAGTCTGTTGTGTTTTGGTTTTAAGTTCCTCACCTGTAAAATTTCAATATATCAGTGCCGGGAAACTTTTCAGTCCAATTAAATAAAATAATGTAATATTCAGTATTCTGTTGTATACCATTTATTTATTGTTGTACGTCTGCGTTTTAAGAAATATCTTTTTTGCCGGTTTTCAATAAAAATTTTACTTTTCTTGCAGATTCCACTGAATTTACTAGTTTACTATCTGTATTATTAGATAACTAGAAAAACATATTTTGTGTATTTAATTATATTTAATTTAATTAACTTACTTTATATTGTATTAAGTAGTTATTAATTGTAGAATTTATGGAAAATATGTTATATTGTTCTTTGGTAAATAAATATTTTGAAAATTGTTTATTTTTTTGTGAAGCCACACAGACAGAATAGTGGGTGATACTCGAAACATTTTAATACTACAGTAAATTCATTCAGTAAACATTCATACAGTAAATTCATTACAGTTCATTTCATTCAAGACTCATTTTTTCCCTGAATTCTAATATATTGATTTTTGCTTCGAAACTGAATTAATGAAGTAACAACTGGGAGTATAAAACTGTCTATAATGATTGATTGTGGAACTTTAGGCAGTGCCAAAAATAATTCTACTTTTAATAACAATGTCCTTAGCTCTGTATTCCGAATATTATTGTAGACTAATTCTGTCGGAATTCCATTACATCTTCGTGGATTTTTTCATCTTTTTCAATATTTAAAAAAAAAATAAAATGTGTAAGAATAAAACGATAAAAAATAAATTTACGTGGACTGATATAAGTTTAAACATTTAATAGTGTTTTGTAAAGTACACGGATGCTATATAATATTAATCTAATAATCTACAGTGTATATAAAGCATAATTTGCTTTTTTCACTACTGATACGTGCTGGAAATGGAGTGTGTCGTCAGAAGTAGTGAGGAGACTCATATTAAGTTTGTCAGCATCGGTTATTTGGGAACGGAAATTTCGCCTCATCATGCATCTCATTCTCCTTCTGTTAATGGGATGATATCAATTACTTGGATAGAAAAAGTATCAAATGAGGAGGTATTTAGAAGAGCTAATGAACAGAGAAGCTTGAAGAGTGCAACTAATAGGACATATTCTTTAGACACCAAGGCCTAGTTAAAAGGATAATAGATGGAATGGTGGAAGGGAAAAATTGTAGGGGAAGACCACGTTTAGATTACATAAAACAGATGATGGATGATATGAACTGTAATTCGTACTGGGAACTATAGAGAAAAGCTGATAAGAGAGAAGAGTGGAGAGCTACTGCCAACCAGCTTAAGAGCTGTTAACCGGAAAGAAGATCAATTACTATATTCAAACGATATATATTTTAAATATCGTTAAATTTAAATATGTCTACTAGAAAGACATCTTAGTACAAAATTTCATAAAATTCGGAGTACGCGTTTGGTTGTAACTTCTTCATAATATACAAATAAATAATTTTCTAACTCCTAATTTTGGTTTGCGTCGTTAGTATTAATATACTTTTAAACTACTATTTTTAAACTAAAATTTAGATTTAATGATTAATAAAAGCAGAAATAATTTTAGTTGTGGGTACTGGGTTAGGCAGCTGTCCTTTGCCTAACTGCTCTTCGATTTTATAACATTCTGGGGTATTTTACTGAATGTTTAAAACGTTTTCTATTGATGTATTTTTCATTCTACAGATCTTCAGGAGATGATTTGAAATCATATTTTATGTTATGTAATTAACAATCACCATTCGAGGCATAACATTTATATTTAAGTATATTCCTTCAAAATATGCTACTAATTCGATCCTAGTTCATTATGTGGTCGTATATAGTCCCTGGGGATCTATTCATGAAACAGTAGTATTAATTATAATCCACTGAATAAGTAAAATTATAATTCTAATGCAGTTAAAATAACTTCACGTAACTATTAGTAAATTTGTTCATTAATCTTACTTATCTCCATGTGAGGTGTTTTCCATTGTTTCTGTCTTTCATCCGAATGTTTTTGGGTTCAAATCCCGGTCATTATGGCATATTTCATGGCTACTAGATTCATCTACTATAAAATAACTACATATTTTGGAGGTAAACATGATGTTTGATTTGAAAATAAATAATTTGAACCATTAAAATTAATGAAAAATTAATAATTTGTTAATTTTTCAGTAATGAATATCAAATTTTTACGTAAATTGGTTATAATCATGGTAAGTTTCTATTAATTATATACTTCTATCAGGAAAATAATATAATTATTTTCCCGTTCCATAGCGAGGGAAAAACGCTATGATTAATGTTTTATTATTCGCAGATTCCATCATTCATTGGCACTATGAAATATGATCCACAACTCTACGGATGGCATTGATTATTCAAATTATTTTTGTCATTATTATTATTATACTTCTTTTTATGGTATCACATTAAATAAAGTCTAGTATATTTATTAATAATGAACATCCTATCATGAAAATTTTTTTCTATTTGCACGATTCAGCCAATTTAAAAAAAAAATTTTTTTTTATGAAACAACGGTCATCAACTGCTATGTTCATTAGTCCGGTGGAAGTTGATAGCGAATGAAAAGATACCATATTTCTCTGACCGGGATTCGAACCCAGTACCTCCGCACAAAATTTTGAGTCGCTATCTACTCGACCACAGAATTTGGAGATCATCATAAAAATGTTTTTTGTGTTTATATTTTTAAAAATATCATCTAATTTTATTTATGAATTATATTTAAACTGTATATTACTATTAATTATTATAAATTAGAATAAAATAAAGTATCTAATGAAATATGACTTAAATTTGGATTAAATATTTTAATTTTAGATTTTATAAAACAAATAACATGGTTACTAACCCTTATCACGTCATTCATAAAAGCTGCTTATGCATTCTTACTTTTCTTTTTTTTCTAGAACCAGAAGAGAATACTGGAAAAGGTAGGATCTACTGGTAATTGTTAACGCTTTGCATTCATCCTACCTCAATAGTTGTTTCAAGCCCTTAAATTTTTGTTGTATAAATTTTAGCAGTGCACTAAATTACGTTAGAGTGTGTGAGTTTGTATATACGTTTTAAATAAACAAATATATATTCACGAGGGTGGTTTAATAATTAAAGAGAAAAAATGCAACCAGACAAAAATTATTTAATAAAATAAACTAAAACTGTCATTGGCATTCCTGACATAGAAAATATCAGCAGTTCAAAAAGAACTTCCATTTTTATAACATAATTTTTTTATTCCAAAATTTCGGCAACACTTGAAATATGCACCGTGAAAGAACAGCGGGTTTTAATAGTATCTCTATTTTCTGAATTCTTAAAATTGGCTGAAATTAACTTGCGGATATTAAAAACGTATAATAAAAAAGTGTATAAATCATATAATTTTTTATTAGTGGGTGGGTCAATTGAAATAAGGCAGAACAAGTAACGCTTTTCATCGTAGTGGAAGACCAGTGGAAGTTTCGATCGACTTTTTGCAAAATCCTATTAATGGTCTTATTCGCAGGAAAAATCGCATACAAATTTGGGAATTCTTTAAAATTTTTAGTGCTGTCCATTGCAATATCCCTTAGTTACTTGATAAGCTGAATTACTGCAAAACCTGTTCAAAATGGGTTGGGAGACAATCGATTCAAAATCACAAAGACTCCCAAATTCAAGTTTGTACAAGACTTAAAAAACGGTTTTTTTTTTTAGCGATAACTTTTAATAAACTTGGATTCATCATTTTGAGGCAAAATCCTAACTTCAAAAATAGTTCGTTAAAAACCTACGCATCAGTTGTTGTAGTGATGTTAATGTTATTTTAAAACTATAAAGACCCAATTAATTGCAATTATTTGGAAGAACAATCTACAGTGACTACAATCATATCATACAAGAAGCTTAAGTGAATCCTACAACAGCAAAAAAAAAATATCCCGATATTCTCTCAAAAGTTGCATTTTTTTGCGTGGTAACTCCCGCCTTAACGTACTACTCAGAAGATATTATTAAAAAATCGGGTCTTGAAGTATTGCCACGTTTATGTTACAGTCCCGATCTCGCACCACCAGACTTTTTTTATTTAGCTCTTTCAAAATGTTTTTACGTAGAATCATCAAGTTCGGAAAAAATGAACAGATCATGAATATGGTTGAAGAATAGTTCTGATGCTAAGATGATTATTAATTCTTTAAAATTTAATAAGAACGATCACAGAAAGATAGGATAATTATGGCGTAGACGTAGGCGGGGATTATGTTGAAAAAAAAAGCGTTAGTTTCATCATTAAATAAATAATAATTTTTTCAATCATTTTTTTCTTTAATTATTGAACTACCCTCGTGTATCATATATGTTTGCACTTACTTTACTAAATGAACTAAATGATAGTTAATAATATTTTCTAACATTAGTAATATTTGAACATGCACAAAATTATTAGACTGAGTAAATTTGTAATCTGTTATTTTCAATTATATCTAAACTGTTTATTAACAGATTTTAACAAATTAGGTGGCATTTTGTTTACAATAAAAGGCTTACGATTTTATTTAATAAAATATAATTCAATAAAACTAATACAAAGCTAGTAATTAAAAAAAAAGGAAATTTCTACCATTTTGGAAATTTCAGAATTAAGATTTTTAATTTATTTTATAGATGTTGTTGGGTTCATGGCCAAAAAATTTTATTTAAATAAGTCAATCCGTTTCTGATATATATATATATAAAAGCTGACCCGCACTTGCAGCAACTTTCTCGTCGCGAAAGCTGTATTCCGGGAAAATCCTACAATACATACATTACAGAACATCCTGTGCATTGTTTCGATGCACAGCTTACACACATAAAAACACACACACACACACAACTTAATTTAAAATATTTATAATTTTATTTAACTATAATAATTTTTCGTTTATTTAATGCAATGATTCTGACTAAAGCGTGCGCGCATACCACATTTAATTCTCCCAGGTGTTGTGGTACTAGTGGCAACGGTCGGCACTAACTGAACTAACGTAATTTCCCAACTTGCATATAACAAATTTCGCTTGTGCATTCGGTAGACTGGTGTGACCGCGAGGCTTAACGTACCAGGTACCGAGTCAATGGGGCGATCACGTTCAAGACCTGCCAAACTGAATTATTTTTTTACATCTTAAATATTATTCAATTGTTTAATTCTACCGCTCGCCTGTGACATTACAATATAGCAGACGACTACAATGGAATTTTTGTGGTGGGAGTGCGATCTTTCAAATTTTTTTTTGCAGATATTGTTATTTTTAATTGTTAACAAATGTTCCTAAGAAAAATATGACCTTAATTAGGCGAAATGATCTTTTTATGAAAATCGGTTCGGTATTTCTTGAGATATAAGGTGATTTAGAGGCGAATACCCAACACATTTTCCTATGCTACAAATTATTCATCTCATCCTCTCAAACAATACCTAACATTAGTCCTGGTTAAAAAAAAGACATCGAACACATGGACATATGAACATCCGGAAAATTCCATCCGGTTTTTTTTAGTACCTTAGGGGTCAGAACATCAAGATCCGGTGAAAACCGCGTACGCCCAAATTTCCCAAATTGGATAGATTACAATACTTTCTAGAGCAATAGCTCTGCTTTAGCGGTAGATGGGAAATTAATGTTCATATACGGGTATAGATGCTCTTTAAATAATATAAAATTTTTAAATTATTATTTCATTATTGATTTTTTTTAATTACTGGGATTAGTTTACTAATCAAATTTTTGGTGCAAATTTTGGTAGGCAAATTTTTGTGTGCTGTAAAATATTTGTTTTGCAATATAACAAATATAGCTTTTTATTTGATGTGAAGACGTCTGTGCGTATGTGCGCGCGTGTGCGTATGGGAGTTAGT
The DNA here is from genome assembly GCA_010016005.3 of Zanna intricata. Classification (NCBI taxonomy): domain Eukaryota; kingdom Metazoa; phylum Arthropoda; class Insecta; order Hemiptera; family Fulgoridae; genus Zanna; species Zanna intricata. The sequence continues at coordinate 5,634 of JAAAKQ030207136.1, read as the reverse complement.
TTAGTTTTATCCTTCATGAAGGGTTATGATATTGCGAGTAACGAATTGTGTAACTTAATTTTGCTGTAACTTAATTATTTACGTTTAACCTGTTCCTTCTTGTTTGCTTCTCATAATAAGTCAACTCCAGAGTTATTGTGCAAAGTGAGGAAATGGTAGCAGTACAATTAAGGGTTAAATTATGTACAGTCTAATTATACGAAAACATGCATGACAAGACAATGTATTGTTATTATTTATTCTTTTTCTGTTAATTGAAAAAATAATCCAAAAGTGAAAAATAGAAGTTTTTGAAGTGTTAGCTATACAATTATAACTAACAATAATCACAAGATTATCCATCCATCAGGAAAAACACATGTTATGAAGAATGAGAAGATATTTTGAAGAGATGTTTATTAATTAAAATTAATTGGGTAGAATGTTATAAAATATTAATTAAAACTGCATTCAAGTTTGTATTTTGTAAAAAAAACGACTGAAAAGTGTGTAATATAACAAAATAATAATAATAATAAAATTCGATAAAGAATTACTGAAAAAAAAGAATTCATTAATATAATCGTTTCTAACTTTTGACCGTTTTAATGCATTAACTTATTTTTTTCTCTGTATATCAGGCTTTATCAGCCTGAATATTGTTTTCAGCCCTACTAAAGGCTGAAAACAGATGGTTAATTATTAAATTTAAAAAAAAAAATCAAAATTTTTCAGACATCGCAAAAATTGTTATTTATACTTAATTTTACTTTCCTACAAAATTTGAAAATATGTTTGAATATTAAATATATGTAAATTTGTAAAATTCTTTAATGGGCCAAATTGGACCACTTTAGTCAGTCATTTCTAGATCTTGGTAGTTATTTTTCTTTTTCCTGGGTGCTCTTTCTTATCTTCCCAGTATTTTTTTCATTCTGTCAGAGCGTTCTTTTATTATTAAAGAGAAATTTCCCTTTTGGCCAGACCCGTTTTGTTTCCTGTAATTTTGAATCTACTGTCTTTGTCTTTTATGATTGATTTCAGTTTGTTTTTCCTATCAAGTTCTCTATAATTAATACAGCCTCCCTCATATTTTATACGGATTTGAATACTAGACCGTGGATACTGGTGTTGTTTGGTGGTTGGGTTTCAATTAACCACACTTCTCAGGAGTGGTCGACCTGAGATTGTACAAGCCTACACTTCATTCGCATTCATACACATCACCCTCATTCATCCTCTGAAGTAATACCTAACGGTAGTTCCGGAGGCTAAACAAATAAAGAGAGAGAGTCCCTCATATCCTCTATTATTTCTTCAATTCACATTGTAGGTACATTCTTTTCCCATACGTTATCTAGGATTTTCTTTGTTATTCTAATATCCGGTAGTCTGATTAAATGTCCACACAATTAGATCCTTTTCTTTTTCATGGTGTCTACGAAAGATTCTGTTAGAAGAGTTCTTTATTGTGAATTAGTCACCATTCTCCGTTTACTTTTTTTTTTTTTTTATTTATGCATGTTCTTTGTATTCTTCGTTCTAATTTTCTTACCGGTTCTGTTCTGTTCTTTTGATTTAGTTTGTAGAGTGTTTCGCTGGCATATGTTATTTCTGGTTTACCACTGTTTTGTTATGTCTTAATTTTGTGATTATGGATAGGTACTTTTTGTTGTATGTGTTTTTCGTGATTTATTGAGTTCTAGTCAATTTTTCTTGTTCTTTCTTCCCAGTTTTCTTTTTTGTTGATAGTATAGGTTATTTATTTCTCCCAAGTATTTAAATTTTTCAATTATTTCTACTTTGTTTTTGTTCATCATTACCCTGTTTATCACCAATGGGTCTACTGCCACAATTTTGGTCTTTTCATAAGAAATTTTAAGACCTATCTTCCCTGCTATTTCCTCTTAGACTTATTATCTGTTGTCTAGCTTCTGCTATGCTATTGGCTGGTATTGCTAAATCGTCAACAAAACCTAGGCAGTTAAGTTTGATGTTGTCTCTCTTATATCCCATCTTGATCTTTGAAGGGTTTATCTTGTACCATTCCTTCATCAGGTATTCTAGGGTGCAGATGAAAAGTAGTGGAATTATATATATAATAATTTTTTTCTTTTCTTCTCTGGTCTTAATGTGCACGTTGTACTGTTCTGTTCAGCTTATGAACAGTAAGCCAACCTACGGTCCAATGAAATGAGGATGTCATGTAAATGAGATGACATCCTCTTCTTTTACTGAATGAGGAAAATCATTCTTGAGGTTTTTGATTAATTGTATCTCATTCACCACATTACACCGGTATTCACTGTCTTTCTTTTAAATCCGGAAAAAATATTAACTTACCTTTGCTAGGATTTGAACGTCAGAACCTTCTTCGACTTCGAATATTGATTTTCGACGATGATTTTACACTAGATCAATCCAGTTAGTTTTTTTTTTTTTTTAAATTAAATACTAAAATGCCTTATATTTGGGATTTGGTAATGCACTGTATCATCGTCTACTGTGAAAGAAGCTAATGAAATTGAAAAAGAAAGCACAATTTGACGGTGAAATATGTATTGGTTGACTGAGAAATGTTCTCAAGACGTAAAAATGAATCTAAAATGGCTGAATACGAGTCAATTTTGAATCCTCTTTAGACATATTCAACTTTGTGGTACAACGATTAAATCTAATATTGGGAATTTTAAAAAGTTTCCGAATAAAAAAAAAAAATATATGTTAAGGGTACTGTAGTACATTAAAAATCTACATATATATAAATCGTAAATTTTCCAGTATCGAAAAGTTTGTACTGGATTTTATAGTTTTAACAGACCGTAAGATTATGATCCACAGCCACAGGGGATGAATTCATGAGGATTTTATGAAAAAAAAATTTTCGTTTATTAAAATCTTATTATCTTAATTATGCAACCGTATGCAGGTTTGTTAAACACTTTTTTATTTTTGTTATTTTTTACACTTTATTCATTCATAAAATTTTTCACAGTCCTTTTTTTGGCCACTTGAGAAAGAGTATCAGAGCTTCGATATTTATATTGTTAAGAAACAAAACTTTTCTTTTTCATGTCTTATGTTCAACTTTTTTTCGTGAATTTGATTTTTTGCATCTTATTTCGTCGCCGTATATTTACTGATATCCAAAACTAAGGACCATTTTTGTACGGTATGATTTTTTTGTAATTTACAACAGTGTTCTTCGTCACACACAAAATTATCATTTCATACTCTCTCATTCACAAGCTTGGAATGTTTATGATGATTTAATTATCAACAAAAATAAAGTTACTTATTACCGTAAATAAAAATTTTCTCTAAAGCGTTGATAGTTGCTCAATGATGGACAATAATAGTAATTAATTAAAAACTAAGAAATAAATTTTTTTTTTTTTACATATACTCTTTTCTGATAAGTTAACTGGGGGATAGATTATCCACTGGTGCATGCTAAAGAAAAATCCATTTTAATCTTTAAGTTACAATTAATCTCTATGTTTGTTTATTAACTTTTATTTATTTGTGCCTATTAATTATTTATTTTTGCTGAATTATATTATTAATTTATAAGTATTTATTAATTCTTTTTTCTTTATTTCTTTCTTTTTTTTTTTTTACTACATCAGCAGCTAACTTATATTAGTTTTATGATTGTTTTTCTTCATCTAGTATTATTTTTTTATGTTTTATTTTTTTCCCGTTTGACTGCTAGTTGTTTTGAAATATGTGATGTTTGTATTAAATTACCAGTTCAATGTAATACGACGTTCATTGTGTTTCTTCATAGGTCTAACATTCATCTGATATTAATAAAGTAAGTTTTCCGTTTAATTTACTTAAATATTATTAATTTTTATTAAAATAGAATATCTATTTTTTTTTATTCTAATTTTTATAAAATACTAGCATCCCCGTCGCGGTTTCGCTTCGGGCTATATGTTTACATATGATTATAATAGTTAAATAATTAAACCCACTTACCGACAATTTTATCAATTTAGTCGGAGCGCTTTCAGAACGAAATAATTCCATCATCAGAAACTCAAAAATATGTTTTTTCAATTTTATTAGAACTAAAACTTCCTAGTCTTTGTAAAATTTTTATGTAAATTATATTACGTTGGTCGTTAAAAGTTTAAAATATTCTCGACTTATGTTGTCATTGTAAATGTCTCCACCGTTATAGATAACGGTGGAGACACCGTTATAGATAACGATAAATGTCTCCACCGTTATAGATAACGGTGGAGACGTATAATAATAAACGGGCTATGCTTAATAAGTTATTATACATATGTTTAATTGTGAGTCGACCAATATTTTGTGATTTTGCACAAATATGAGCCAAAATCGACTATAAATAGAATTTTTCGAAATATCTTGACCCCCAGCTCCACCTGGCGGGTCCAAACTAATCCAGAAACCCTCGCGGGCCTGCGCACAACTTACAAAATATTAATAAAATGTTATTATCCAACCGTATGCAGGTTTGTTAAACACTTGTTTTATGTTTGTTATTTTTTACACTTTATTCAATCATGTACTTTTTCACAATCTTTTTTCTGGCCACTTAAGAAAGAATATCAGAGCTTAGATACTTTTGCCTGCGAGATATTCAGATTTTTTCTTTTTCCTTAAGTATTTTTTTTTTTGTTTGCAAGATCTTCCGGACGATTTTATAAAATGTAAAATTTTGTAATATGTATCTTGTCCGCCCGGGTTATCTTTTATATTCTATATATACGAGGTGTGATCAAAAAATACGGTGAATGAATTTTTTTAGCAGCAATTACTTACGCTGCATCTATTTCAACTAGTATGTCTCATACCCTCAGGCAGGCAGTGACAAGTTTGAACACGTTCCGGCTTGTCAGTCTGCTTCTATAGCTGATACAGTGGTGAGGTCGTGTTTGCAGTGTCTGTCGTGAAATATTGGATCTTGAACAACGCATTTACATTAATTTTTGTTTTAAGGTGAAAAAAAGTCCCAAACAAGCTTACGGTATGTTGAAATTAGTGTATGGTAACCTTGAAGACTGTTTACAAGTGGTATGAGCGATTTAAAAGTGGAAATGAGTCGGTTAAGGACGAGAAACAATCGGGACCTCCTTCGACCTCAAAAACAGATGAAAATGTGCAAAAAGTGACCAAATTTGTTCGTTCAAACAGGCGAATGATTATTTGAGAGCTTACTGAAGAACTTAACATCTCCTACAGGTCCGTGCAAAGCATTTTAACAGATGATTTGCAAATGAGTCGAATGAGTGCTAAATTTGTTCCGAGACTTTTGACTGATGAACAAAAAGAAAATCGTGTTTCAGTTTGCACGGAATTGAAGGATCCTCTTCATGACCAAAATTATTACTGGGGATGCAAGTTGGGTCTACGGCTATGATCCTGAGACAAAAATTCAGAGTACTCAATGGAAAACCAGTAAATCACCTCGTCCTAAAAAGGCCCGTCAATCAAAGTCGAACATCAAGGTCATGGTCATTTTTTTTTTCGATTGTAAGGGCATAGTGCGGTCAGAGTTCGTTCCAGGTGGAACAACTGTAAATTCCGAATTTTAAAAGGAGGTACTGGAACGTTTGCAAAACGATGTGCGAAGAAAGAGACCTAAAAAATGGGCCAACGGCTTTCTTCTTCATCATG
>JAAAKQ030207125.1:0-11728 GCA_010016005.3 Zanna intricata | reverse complement strand
TTACCCTTGGGTTCATGTACTTTATGATCTATTACCTTGATTGTTGTAATTATTTTTCCATACTTGGTAAAGAGGTTTGTAAGCGCCATATTTCATCTGCGTAAATTAACAATTGTTTTTTTTTTCTAAACACTTGTAACTTATGTTTAACTTTTTTTTTTTTTTTTTTTTTTTTTAACAATAATTTAATCTTGTTTCCTTTTCCTTCAATAAATATCTTTTGAATAAACCGTTAACTTCCTTATGTTTTAACAACAAATATCATTTACAAAGAAAGTTTTTTAAGTTTCTATTTGATATAAATAAGACCTACAGAAATTTTGTTTATTTAACATTTAAAACTGCAACTTCTTTTTGTATTTATTTAAAATAATATATTATAAATTTTTACAAAAATAAAAAAAAAACCGTATGATAAGAACTGAACCTAGTAACTTCCTCCGTCTTATTTTCTTTTGAAAATACGTTGACTGTAAGGATGACATCATTTTTTATATCATCAAGCCCATCAAGCAACAGTGATAAGAAAATTTATTTCTTTTATAATATTAATTTATTTTATCAATTCATTATTTTAATAAACAATTTTTCGTTTCGTTTAAATGACGTTTCCTCCGTTATCATCGGGAAGAAACTTAGAACGTAACTACTAGAGAGATTTCTAAAAATAGAAAATAATATCGAAATCAAAGAAGTTTGAACATACAAAAAAACTTTCGAATCAAATTGAGGATCTTCTTTTTTAAATTCGGTTAAAATGATAATAAAAGAATCAAATAGAATTGCCAAGATTTAGTTTATATATAAGTATATACCCTATTTAGAATTCCAAGAGTATTTTTATTTTACTAGTACATTTTTATTTGCATTGAAATTGAATTCAGTTCCTGGAAAATAAAGTTAATTAGTTTTTTAAATCATTTAGAAAAGGAAAATTCAATAATCTTATAGAAAAAAATTAAAATATTTTTTCATCCATTTTGATTAACGGAAATGTAATAAGTAAAATTTTAAATTAGAGAATCAGAAATGAACATTTTAACGAAGACAGAATACAGAACAGTACAGTTTTTGGAGCGGGGGATTCCCCAGGGATCCCTGTTCTGTAATGTGGCTTTTGACGACTTGTTGGGAAGTCCGACCGGGTGTAGAATTGACGGCCTTTGTCGATAATCTTGCGGTAGTAGTTAGGGCTCGTACTGCTCGGCAGGTGAAACTTGCTGCTGAGAAGACTTTTTCCCCTTGGTGAATTGGATGGCAGCTAATGGGCTGGCGGTTTCTCCTCGTAAGACGGAGATTATCTTGATGACGGGGAGAAGATTTACGGTGGTACTAGATGGAATAGAAACAGTCCCCTCTAGGAAGGCTGGATACTTAGGTATCTGGCTAGGCATAACAAGAACCTTTACGGAACACGTAGCGATCCAAGAAAGCGTAGACGGTTACCTCGGCTGTAATTAGCTTAATGGCGGAATGCTCCAGGCCCTAGATACTTCAAACGGAAGATGATAGCTATAGCGGTCACCTCTGTACTAATGTATGCGGCTCTAATTTGGCACGGAGCTTTCAAGATATTACGTAATAGATAAAGGATGCATAACGTTTATAGACGACTGCACTTAGAGTAGTGCAGGTCTGTATCTCTGGAAGCGGTACTGATGATTTCTGGTATGCCACGGGTAGAGCTTCTCGCAGAAAAGCGATATGTAAGATATCGCTTTTCTGCGATATCTTATCTGCGAGGTGGTGATGCCATAGAGGCCAGAAATGGAGTCATAATGGGCTCAGATTGGAGACAGTGTGCAAGGTGGGTCCACAGGAACCTACCTCTTCTTCAATTCCAAAGAAGCTAGAGGAGGAAGCTAGCAATTAGGGTGGTGTTTTAGTTTTATAGTGGGGGTAGAAGGCCAGCACCCGGGAGTGGGTGGTAGGGGTCCACCAGGATCGTCGTCGCTAGATGCTCCCGGGGAACGCTGAAAGGATAGCACAAGTTAGGATGGAAGGATAGCATTAGATAAGCCCGCTGGCTCATTCGGTGACGATGTCTTATCTTAAAGCTCCAACACCCAGTAATACGAGCTACTGGGCGTATGGTTGAGGCAGATTTCCCACTTCTGACGTAAAAAAAGAGTACAATATTTAGGAGGGGGTACGGAGCTAATTAGCGATCATACATACATAGATAATGTTAACTTTTATGATCATTTACTAATAATAAATTCCATCATTATTCATGAAAATTTATGTTACTTAATTGCGGATGTCTATGTCAAAATGTAGCTTAATCTTTTAAAATTCTATTCTTCAATCACAAGATTTTATTTTCAATGTATTATTTAAGTATTTTGAAACCATCTGGTTGTAACACATGTAGTAGTTTATTGTTTAACTAAGAACCCCTCAAAAATTTTAAAAATTATTATCATTGGATTGAATCTAGTTTTATTATTGTTTAATTGATACGTTACTGAAAAAAATATATTTTAGCGAGGATCCGTATATTGATTTAAAACATTAAAAAATTCTTGTTTAAATTTAGGCATACTGATATACACGAAGTGATTGGTTGAGATTATATTAACATCCTGTTTGTATGTAATAAACACATGTATGAACACGTGTGAATTAACTGAGGTAAGGGTCCATTGTCTGAAGATGGACCCCCTCCTCCGCCCAACTTATGCTGCCGAACGGATGCAGCTATTGTTCTAGTACGTGCAGATATTTGAAGTAACGATAAAAGAGCAGTCCCGGCTGATACGTGTTATAACTAGAGAAGGGGTTGTATGTTTTGATATTTGACATCGGAAACGGAGTCGTGTACACGTACTTGAAGGCGTATTGTGTACATTTTTCTGCTCTGCTTCTGAGTGTAATGTGAAAAAACTTATTTGTACTTGTATTATGATTAAATTCATTGAATTAGTTAAATTTTTTTCCAATAAAAATACATTTTTTTAGCTAATAAAATCTTAATTAAAATTTAATTGATTCATCAGTAAAAAAAAAAAACAAAAATAAACCACCTTCGCTCTCTTATATTCAACGAAGAAAAACTATTTGTTTCTTAATTAATAAATTTTTTTAAACCCAGGAAGAGAAATACTTCGATTCTCTATTTGATGATTAATCCATATTTTTTTGCCATTTTCTTTTTTTTAGTTTCATTTCGAAAGTTTTGTATAAATTTTCCAAATGGCTTCGACGGCACGTGTAACCTTAAAACCTTGTGGTGGCCGTGAAAAGGGCCGTTCTTGTCGTTAGCTCTGAGAAGTGCTGTTGGTTCCGGGAGATGACCTCCGGCGAAGTCGACTGGGCTGCAGTCGGGGAGTTGCGGCTCGTCCGTTGAAATTCGGCCGGTGGTTGGTTTCCCACTACTAAAGTGGAGACTGGTAGTGGAGACTCCCAGAGCCCCGCAGTGTTGGGTCGGCGTCAGTCATCATACGCCGAGGCGGTTCTCCCCAAGCTATCCCACGCTGGACGGCTCTCATAGCTGCGTCCGCCGGCCAGGGCGATGGAAGCCCAGTGAGCTGGAGTGGGAATGTAGCGTCCGTGTCCAGCAGCTCCCTCGGAGGACCGGCCAGGCATGCTGCTCCGGAGGGATAGTCCCACGTTGAACCTGCCAGGTAACTCCTTCGGTCTTTTTCCATCTTCTTGTTCTTCTTCTTCCAGGTCTTCTCCAGGCGGTGGGCGACGAGGAAGTAACACTTCTCGCCAAGAAGCCTTCATTTATTCCATCCTGCAGTGATGGGGCAGAGACGCTATGATAGGGAATATACTGTTAGTTATGTGGAGGGAGTGCCGCCTATGTACGCGCGTAAGAATACTGCACTCCCGTTGACATTTTCTCATCCTTGCACTTTTGCCGAGTTAAAGGCATGTAGTAACAAAATATATATGAAACTAGCTCCTCCCTGCGGCTTCGCACTCGCACTTTAGCCTATTAAAAAAAAATAATTTTTTTCACTAAAAAAAATTTTCGTTTAACTTGGTGCAGTAATAATAGCGAAATAAAGAAACTTCTTTCATAAACAATATGAATTTTTCTAAAATGTTATAATTTCTTCATTATTCGAAAAATAATTAACCTTTGCTGTCGGTTTTTTTTTTAGCTTATTTGTTTCTCTATAAAAAAAAAAGAAGAAAGTAAAAGACGATTCGTCGAAATCAGTGCAATAGTTTTTACGTGATAATAGATTTTTTAACAATAGTTTTTGTAAACAAACAATCTTTCAGATTTATATATTAGTACGATATGATATTATTCATTTTTAAATGAGCAGGCGAATCTCTCTTTTCTTCAGCGTTTACCTCGTTTTTTATGTAGTAGCTCTTGTACGCTACCGTTGTTCAGATATTTCCGATACACGAATGGCTTCTTTTTTCTTTTTTTTTGGGGCTGCAACAGTTATCTTACCAATTTTCCTTCTTTTCTTTGGTGGTATTTCGATAAATTTGAAGGATACGAGGTCAAAAATTCCAGTACAAAATCTCCAAACATATTAATTTTCTAAAGTTCTTTTTCCAACATAATTATTTTCCAAATATTATATATTTTTCACCTTTAATTGTCATACTATTCGAAAATAATTTTTCCATTAATCATCCACAGGAAAAAATTTATTTTATTGCTATATTTTGTAAACTTAATCGCAAAATTTGAGGTTGGTTAGAGTCTATAGTCAGGGAGTGAAAAATTGAGTGGGGAGGTTGCGTTTCCAAAATGAAATTTATATAATAATTTTTCTTTCATTCATGTGCAAATATTATCCCGATCGGAGTAAAACTGAAGATCTGTATAAAAAACAAACGGACATACAAACATTCGTCTTTATATACATATATTTATTTGTAAATTTTAGAATACATGAATAATAAATTCATACAACTGTAGTATTTAAGTTAATTTTACAATAAAAATATATTATTCTACTTCTCCCTATAAACCTTAGCCTTTCGGTTTCATTTAAACATTTTTAAGATGCAATTAAAGTTTCTGAGTACGTTATATGTAGTATTTAAAATATTTATTTAAAATTAATTACATGATTTTTTTAATTATTAAATATAACCTACCTGTGCTTTTACAATTTAATCTTCTTAAATATTCTTAAACTGGCATTATTTTTTAAAATATAATAAAATAAAGAGAGGTATAATAATGTAACACGATACATTACAAACAGGAAAATTTTATTTATTTCTTCAAGTTATGAATTTTTTGAAGCTATGAAGTATTTTTTTCTCCGACGGACGACCTTCAAGGACCATGCAAATATCATTTTTCATGTAGTTTCTTCCTTTTTTCCAGAGTTCTTCATTCTTCCGGACTGTTTACCTCTACTTGCTTCAGTTCATTCTTCTCTGTTAAGAGTTTTCTTTTCACCTACAGAAACCTTTAATTCAAAAGTTTTCTTTCTTTATTCCGTTCAATCTACTTTTTTTCTGTAATATTGAATTTCTTGAATTCTTCTTTCATCTGTTTAACATAGCCACTTTGATTTTTGTAGTTTCAGATTTTATTGAAAATCTGTTTGTTTAGCCTTGATTGGTTATTATGACCATGTGACTTTAGAATTTTAATTGTAGTTTTCTTAATGTTACTTCCAGGTCTTCGATTTTATCGTTTATCTGTTTATCTGATCCCAGTCCGCCTAGCCTTCTTGTGTTTTTCTTGGAACATAAATCCTTTTTAAAACTCTTCTTTCTATTTTGAGTAGATTTTCTCTTCCAGTTAGATTTGTAGTTTCCATACCGTACAAGATACTGGTCTTACAGCTGGGCTATAATACCTTAGTATTATATTTATATAAAGGTTTTTTTTTATTATAAATATTTTTTTGTGTAAAACTCTATTAGTTCTAATTTGTGTTTTTTTTTTATATCAATCACTAGTTTATCTGTTCGTTTTTACTAATTATTTCTCAAAGATATTTAAAATGGTCTGTGATCTTAATTTTGAAATACTTTGTTTCTGTTGTCTTTTTGGGATTTTTTTTTTTTTGAATGGTGGTGAAGGAATGCACTTCCGCACTTCCTGCAGGGTCCTTGCAGGGTGTGTCGAAGCCAGGACGTTAGTCGTCCTGACTTAGCAAAGCTAAGGGGCACTGGACATGGAGCCGTAGCTACCATGAAACAGTGTTACTCACATCCCCTACCGACTAAACATCCCTCACCGTCTTTCCAGGGGCGGCTGGAATTGCTTCTCGGCATTTCATTAGCCAGCCCTGGAGGTCGTGGCAGCAGATTAAACTATGAGTTGCTCTTCCTGCTTGGGCTCCTGCAGCGGAGCCCCCCTTTCGGGGTCCTCTTGGGATCGTTAGAGCGTGGCGACTTCCCGCTTGTGGGAAGCCGACACGTTCCTCCTCCAAGAGGCTACCCGTCCCGTCCTACACTGACCTAAAGGGGCGGCATGCGCACTGAAAAATGCGCGAGTGCCCCTCTCTATTCCGCTCGCGGCCTTTTTGGGATATTTACTGGCACTTATCATTTCTGTTTTTGAAAAGATCTCCAAGCCTGTTTTTTTCGGATATTTCTTTCAATTGATTACTTTAGTTGATTGTTTCTTGTTCTGATTCTGCAGCGAGTACTAAATAGTAGGCAAAAGCTAGACATTAAATCTTTACGTTCTGATTCTTTGTTCCCATTTTTACGCTTCAGTTATTATTCTCCAAGAAGGTTTTCATGATTTTATCAAAAACTAAATTGAGAAGGGTTGGTGAAAGACCATCTCCTTGTCAGAATGAATGATAACAACCTCAAAAAATTATTTAAAACCACATTTACAACAAAAAAGAATGCAAATAAAGAAAGCGGTTCAGAAAAACCTAAAAGAGATGAAATATCTGAAGAAATAATACAGAACTATCGTTAGAAAAGTGATAAAGATTTTAAAAATTTCTAAAAGAAGAAGAAAACGAAAATGACAAGTCTGATCCGAACAAAGAAAAAGAAGGCAAAGAACAAAGTGAAAGAACTACTGGACGACCAAGTAAGAGAACGATTAAAGGAAAATGAAATTAATACAAAATGTTGCTTCACATGGTCTTCAGTAGGGCAAACTAGAAAAAAAAATTGCGCAATTCTGCGCAAGAATTGATCACTTATTGCTGTTTTATTTTTCTTTCTTTTCCCCTGCACAAACATATAGCCAGTCATCAAGACTCTCTTGATGACGCTATTGAGGAAAAGATAACTTTTTCTCAATACGCTGAACAAATATTGCTAACAATAGATACCTCAAATAAAGAAACGTCATCGTTCCTACTTGCAGCATCATACTGAACCAAGCTTCTAACTCGCCTCGCTCAAATTTTTTCGAACTTAAATTAGACGAAACTCAAAAACGGTTCAACCAATCTTAAAAGAATTTTCATATACATAACTTCAAATACACTACTGCAGCATATCTAAATTTCAGTTACATTTTATAGTACTTTTGGAGATTTTCGAGTCAAAAGATATTATACGTAGGCCTCTAATAAATATATATATAGAAGGAAACCACAATTTAAGTGAGTGATATCTTCATATACCTCATACCTCAAAACGTAAAGAAAATTCATTTTCACCCCCTCTCACACCATGTGACTGAAAAGAATACCGTACTTTTCCTCAAAAAGTGTATAAAAAAGTAATTTTTTATGATCATGTGAAATCGTAAACAATTACTGACAAATAATAATAAATGGTAAAATGAAATCTGATATATATAATTCACTTCAAGTAATTCATCCATCGTTAATTTCTTTTGAAAATGGAAAGGACTAACTACGAGTATTTATCCTGAAATAATTATATTATTTTACATATAACATATTTATCTAGGTACATATCTTTTTATTTCCTCCACAGACTTGAAGTAACATATATAATAGAATATCCCACAGCAAAATGAATCTACGCTAAGAGACTCAAAATTAATTACAGCTTTGATGAATATAAAGGGCTTAGATATACTTATCACTTATCGTAAATTTAAAATATGACTATACTCGATTTTTTAGAGCTGCTATGAAGCGTAAAATGCAGATTCACTGACAATGATATGAAATAACTAACACAAGCATTTACCATACTTGCATCTATATTGCGTAAATTCTTATCATATTTCCGTTGCGAGAGGAAAATGATATTACCCAAACGACTGATAAAAATATCATGTTGAACGCGTGACATCTACATATTATGATGAAATTAATAAAAATGAATTTGGCTCATAAAATGATCTCGCATCAATGTTATTTATAATAATTTTCGATTGGTTTAAGATACAATCTGGATACGTGATACAGATAGGATTATACGAACACTTAAACTATTAGAAAATGATTACTTAATTCAAAATCTATGTAAATTAATTGTATCCTCTTTTGACAGTTACTTTTGTGGTAATTCTTTTGTCATTTGTTATATTAAATTATATAATTTAAATTTGTAAATGTTCTGTTTATAGGATAATAAAACAAAGTGTTGTATAAAGGGTAATTTTTTATGCTTACGATTTTTTTTTTATTGTGTTATACAGAGATACAAAAAGATACAGAGATGGAAAATGATATTACCCAAACGACTGATAAAAATATCATGTTGAACGCGTGACATCTACATATTATGATGAAATTAATAAAAATGAATTTGGCTCATAAAATGATCTCGCATCAATGTTATTTATAATAATTTTCGATTGGTTTAAGATACAATCTGGATACGTGATACAGATAGGATTATACGAACACTTAAACTATTAGAAAATGATTACTTAATTCAAAATCTATGTAAATTAATTGTATCCTCTTTTGACAGTTACTTTTGTGGTAATTCTTTTGTCATTTGTTATATTAAATTATATAATTTAAATTTGTAAATGTTCTGTTTATAGGATAATAAAACAAAGTGTTGTATAAAGGGTAATTTTTTATGCTTACGATTTTTTTTTTATTGTGTTATACAGAGATGCAATTTTCTTAAGTTGTTGGTGGTGAATCATTTATTTGCATTATTAATGGTGTAGCGTGATGATATTTTGTGGTCGAAACATCTGACCAACAGACTGTCTTACTAATGATAAATTATATTATGAGTAGTATCTAGTTGTAGACGTGCGTGACTAGAAACCGCCAAGTGCTAAGGATAGTTGCTTATATTGCAATTTTAAATTTTAAATCGCCTGAAGTCTCTTTAATTTTTTAAGTGATTTAAACTATTCTGATAATTTATGAAACAAACAATTTTAGAATTTTATTTTTTCTTTGTGTGTGTATGTGTGTGTGCTACTTTTAATCTAAGGACAATTTTGTTGTCAGTTCTGTTCTTTATAAAAATTATGATTTCTTTAACAAAAAATCCGATGTAATACTTTAAAGAGATTTATAATCTTTATTCATTGAAATCTTTTAATTTCTAGTAATAGATTTTAATTTTTTACGGAATTGAAGTCACTCTGACTAATTTAAAACTCGCCTGTTGAGTAAAAGTTCTAACGTCTAAATATTCTGAATATTTATTGTGGGTGTATTTTTTTTTGAAGTTTCAGTTTGTATAAGTTTTTCTTCAAATCCGAATTTTTCCTCACATAAAAATCTCTAAACTGAGATCTTTTTTTCGCTGGATCGGACCTACACTTAAATATTGCGCAACCCAGGGGGTGTCTCTTGCCTCTAACAGGCCTCTCCGTAAGAGGCAAGGTATGTAGGTCCGCCATAGCAGATCGGCCCGCCGGATCTGAATCTTCTGTTTTCCTTCGCCACAAACCTCCAGGGTGGGGTGACCGGATTCGGTTATACCGTTCCCAGGCCCCACCCCTTCCGCCGGGTCTCGGTCTTTACTTATGATACCCACTCTAGTGGAGAGCACTTAAACAGTCAGTCCCCACCGGTTCGGATCTTTTCTTTACCCATAACCCCATATATATGTGGTTTTTTTTTTTTTCATATAATCCCAATCCATTGACGGTACTCTGAGTTTCAATATTTCTGTCATGCGTGTTGCCACATTTTTCTATGTCTCCGTACTTCCTAGCATAATTCTGATATTATTTGGGGTTATACGTAATAAGTTGCGTCTCATCTTTTCTACATTTCATCTAGTTCACTCGAAAAAGGTATGTGCCACCGTGTCTTCTTGCCAGCAATAAATGCATTTGGGACTTCTCTTCTTCCAAATCTCCTCAGGTAGGTTTCAAAGTTTCCATGACCGGAAAGGAGCTGGGCTAAATAAAAATCTATATCACCATGTCTCCTCTCCAGCCACGGTCAAATTTCTTGGACCACTCTTTTCGTTTAGCTTCACTCTTTAGATGTTAACCAGAATTTTTGCCATTCCTGCATCATAACTTTTCTGGCTCCTTTATTCTCCTTCCCCTCGTATCTTCTTTTTATTTACCGTGCCCTTAGTTGCATAGGCCGAACACGGCTATAATCCCGACCGCTTCTACAGAGATCGTTCGATATGTACACATCATTTTAATATTCATTCTACGCTGTAGGGCACACAGATTTTTAACGTTTCTTCTGACGCTAAATGTTGTATACCAAGCAGGCATCGCGTACAAAACTATTGACTAAGCAGCGGCCATTAATAATCTCCGTTTTTCAGTGAGTCTAAACTGAGACCTGGACAAACTCAAATGCCTATGTTTCCCCGTTCTATATCTGAAAAGTATCAGCTGCAAACGTTTTTTTTTTTAGTGAATTTTATTCGCAAATGTCTTGGATTCGAAGTCTCGGGCTTTTCAGTTCTGCTCAAGTAGATCGTTTTAATGACTTCTCTTTGTAAATTTTACCGAAAGAAATATTTTTAAATAAAAATCATGTATTCCGATAATATTTTAAAATATATAAATTTCTGTCGGAGTTAATTTTATCTAATTGTAATATAATTTAATAGCTAATGTAATTATTAATTTAAAATAGTATTTACGAGTGTTAAAATTCTAATTTTATGAATATTTCTATAGGCAAGGAAAGTATAACAAATTTCATTTATTGCTTATATCTTTGAATTTCGTTAACCTAGAAATTTTTTTATAAGTGTTTTTTTTTTTTATTATAAGTGTAAATGAAATTTACTTTCGTACAGTCTCAGATCGACCATTTCCGAGATGTGTGATTAATAAGAAATTATAAGATTGTGGTTAATTGAAACCCAACCACCAAAGAATACTGGTTCAAATTTGGTTATATCACTATAATATGTGTGTTATTGATATTAGTGATATCAATTAATTTTTAACTTCAAAATAATTGTTTGATATGATGGGAAAACAACCCATCAAATCGGTTATATTATGTAACCTTTTTGCCGAATTTTTTTCAAATTCTCATAGCTCTCTTTAACTACATAAAATAATTTTTGTATTTGACAAAAATATATAATTTTTTTTCCCTAATGTGTACATTGCAATCTGTTCAACTAGTAAATAATAAGCAACAACCCCTGGGGGCAATGAAATGAGGACGATATATGAGAAATGTAAATGAGATGCAGTCTTGTACAGATTCCGGCTGACCATTTCTGAGATGTTTGGTTAATTGAATCCCAACCACCAAAGCACACTGGTATCCCCACCACTGTATAGTATTCAAAACCGTATAAAATCAACTAACCTTTACTAAGATTTGAACCTCAGAACTTTCAATGTAGAAAATCAGTTTTTTTTTTTTTGTTTTATATGGGCATCGACTGCTGTGGTCATTAGCCCTCGTCACATTTTTAAATTAATCAATAA
>JAAAKQ030207114.1:0-11728 GCA_010016005.3 Zanna intricata | reverse complement strand
AACCTACCAACCTGTTTTAGACTTCTAACATTCCACGCTCCGACTCGTAGAATGCTATTTTTTAATTTTCTGGTGAATTAAATAATAATTGTTTAAATTATTATACTTTTTAATGTTATGCATGAATACTTTATAAATTTTATATTAACCTAAGTCATTGTTCTGTTGTGAGGTGTTATAGCTAACAAAATCTTTTCTGATTTTTATAACAAAGAAAATATAATCTAAGATATATGCCAAACCTCTACCTTTCCTTATTATTTAATGTAAAACCTAAGAAAGTTTTCATAACAATTTCCATCTGTTCTCCAAAAACCTGAAATATAACTTACAATACAGAAAACTGTCACTATACACTCTTCCTAACTATATAAAACTATCTTTTGGGATAAAAATGTTTCTTGCACAATGCCTTTCATATAAAAATCTTGATTTCCAAATAAAAATATATAGTAGTAACCATAACTGAAATATACTTTTTATTATAACGTTTTGTCCAATTTAAATCAGAAGTTTTAAAAAAATATGTATTTACAACTAGCAAATGTTTAGAGATTATTTTTGAAGTTGTAAAAATAATTAGCATACACTTTTCTTCCTCCTCAACAAAATTAATTGCTACATTTTTTAAATACAAATTTATAGAAATTATATATATCAATAAAAGTTTGTTAATAAATAAATACTAATTCATTATAATTGTAATTACCACTTCTTAAAAAATCTAATAAAGGATATCTTTTTCTTTTAATTCCAATGCTTAAAATAGTGAATTTAAAATGTCTCCTTTCAAAGTACTCCTCTCTTCCATTCACACACTTTTGCTAGTGGTGGTTACACTTCGTGAAGCAATCATTTGAAATGACCTTGAGGTCATCCCCATGGATAGCTTTGTTCGGAAATGGACTTTAAGGTCCGTGACAAGTTTGCCTTAATGGCATCAATAGTTTCAAAACAGCGTCTTTTCATTACAGATTTTAGTTTCAGAGATGAGAAAAAATCACAAGAGGGCAGGTTTGGCGAGTAGGAAGGCTGTGAGAGGACAGTCATATCCAGTCATTTTGTGCCAAAAATCAGTTTTGACAATTTGACAAAGCTGAGTGTGCAGGGGTCATTTTCGTGGTGAAGTAACTTTTCTCACCCCAACTCTGGTCTCTTTTTATGGTTATGGATCTTTTTATGTAACCGTTGTAAAACATCTTCATAGTACTCACGGTTAACTGTTTCGCCTTTAGGCAAGAATTCAAAATACACAATTCCATTAAAATAGAAAAAAACAAACAAAAAAAAAACAGTGCATCACTTGTAACACTGGATCAAGACTGATGTGCTTTCTTGAAGCATGGAGATCGATCCTTTGCCAATCCATTGTATAATTGAACTTTTATCTCAATGTTGTTACTGTAACCCAGATTTAGTCTCACATTATAATTCTTGAATGTTTCATCGTCATTGGGTTGTTCAAGAAGTTGCAGACATAAGTCCACTCAATATTCTTTTTGCTGATCAGTATCAAACAAAGAACAAACTTTGCTGCAATTCGATGCATGTTCAATTTTTCAGTCAAAATGTCATGGCATGATTCAATAGAAGTGCTAAACTCTTCTGTAAGTTCTCTTGACAGACAATCAGTTATTCGCATGCACCAGATTGTTGATTTTCTGAACATAGGGTATTAGTTGAAGTCAAAGGCTTTCCTGGTCGAGGGTCATCTTCAGTTGACTGAAGATCACTTTTAAATTGTGAAAACCATTCATAACATTGCGTACGACCCAGAGCATCATATTTGTAAGTTTGATTCAAAAGTTGAAACGTTTCTGTAAGTTTTCCTCTGATTCAAACAAAATTTTACATTGTATAGTTGCTCCCGAAAATCATTACTAACACTAAAACTCGTTGACATTTATGTGGACATTTTACACTATAAATTTTATAACTTATACATAATACTTGTAAGTTTATAGTAATCATATAAACTTATTGGAAATAAATAAAAATGTAACTATTTTTTCTTCTTTTTTTATACAATGTAATAAACTATTCAAGATAAAATATATCTGTTGCTATTCTATGCAGATTAAACATTATTATAGAACAATGCTTATACACAACTAGTGTAAGCACTGCAGTCCAAGTGTCAAAAGAAAAGTGATCTGTAATAAAAGAATTATATGAAATGAGTTTTCTCAGAGGTATAAATTTAAATGTGGAATTTCATTTTATTACAAATAAGGAAGTTTTATGAAATTTTAAGTTTATTATTAACAATTTAAACAGTGAGAAGCCATCAAGAAAGTACAGAATGCTTACACATAGTACTCTTACATCACTCTACGTTAGTTAGTGCCTTCTTGTGTAAGCTCATTCTGAACAAAGTTTTATGTCTAGAAATATGTTATCATTTTTCTGAAGGTTTAAATATGTGAAAAAGCCTATTAACTATGATATTTGAAGTGCGATCCAGAATTTAAACAGACACAAATTTCTCCTTGTAGAATTTTCTAGAGAGATAAGGAAAAGTGTAATGATGAAGCCATGAATGAATAAAACCTAATTAAAGATTAAGCAAAATGTTATGTAAACAAATATAGAACGTTAGATGAAAGTTGTTCTGGGCAACCCTCTCTAGAGTCTGAACAACTTAAGCAAATACTGATCATGAAATTTGTAAGGATAGATAATTGATTATTGAAGGCATTAAAGTTCATAAGAAAGTCTACATCTCTCATAAATAAAATTGGGGGGTGTCTCGGATTTTTGTACTTGTGTACAAAGACAAGAAGTAGCAAATGGGAATTTTTGATCCAAAGTAAGCAAGGAAAGATGAATTTTTTAATCATATTTTTACAATTCATGAAACATTGATCTCTCAAGAAACAGTCAAAAAAGTAAATGACAAAAATGGAGTTGAAAGACCATAAATAAATTATTCTGAAACTTGAAAACCAACAGAAATCAATTGAATAGCAGGACATAGAAATAAATGGTGAGTAGTTTGTGGAACAAAAGAGACTGCTTACTCATTGATTTCATATGAAGTGAAACAAATTTAGATGCTTAAGCAGATACACAATGTGTCCCATAAGTTTTAAGACTGTGGCTATAAAAGATGCAAAAATTTTTTCAACAATTTTTTTATTCAATATAGCCTCCATTAAAAGTAAAACCCATGTTGGCATAATCTTTCAGCCTTTTCATGCCTTTCAAAAACTCTTTTGAAATACTGCTAACTTCATTGTCACAGTTTCTTGTAGGGGCACACTGTGAAGATATGGAGGAAAGGAGAGCTGCACAGTATCTTCAGAATGGTTGATTTTTTAATAAAAACAATACTAATTAAAACTCAAAAAATTATGAAAATAGATGTTTGTTATATCAGTCACTGAAATAAAATTAATTATTCTGCCATTTGATACCAAAATTATTATTTTGATAACACTTAAAATGTAAATAATTAATTTTTTAATAATTCAATATAATTTATTATTAATATTTGTATGGCAATCATCATGTTCAAATTCTATTTATTTATTAATTAGAGAGATTGATTAAAAATGAAATAAGACAAGTCAATGATTTTTTAAAAATTAAAATGTTTTTAAAATATGGAGATGTACTTTCATGATTCTACATAACATTTCTTAAATTTTGTATCTATAAGTGTTCTAGGTATGCAGCATGAGTCAACAGATAAAAACATGGTATTGAATTCAGCCCGAGTATATGTCCTTTCAGCAATAGCATTTCATATGCATTGTTCTAATTCATATACATCAACAGTAGGGGAGGGATTAAAACATTTTTTTATAAAATCCCAAAAAATGTAGTCACGAAGAGTTAAGATTGGACATCTTGGTATGTCTATATATGACATATATTGATACCTATGCCATGCTTCATCAGTAGCATGCCCAAATATTGTCATGAAAGAATTAGCCAGATAATTTTAAACCTCCATCTGCTAGTGAGATGGAGGTCCATTTTGTACAAAAATGAAGTTCAGAGTGTCTTTCTTGAGCTGAGACATTAGCCATTCATTTAATACGTGAAGATAAATTCCTCCAGTTATTTGTGCATTGTGAAAAAAGAATGGTCCATGCACCTTTTTATTGGAAACAGTATAAAAAATATTTTCTTAAGGTGAATTGAATATACATTGCATAGTTTTCCTCTACTTTTGTACCCCACAATTGTACATCAGGTCTATAGTTATGAAAGAATGGACACCAACAGTTATAATCTTTAACCCATGTAAACTGGTAGCAATGAAAAGATGCCATACCTAACTGGAATTTGAACCTGGGACCTCTGCACAAAATTTGTATCCGTTAACTTTTTACTAATGTGAAATGTGCTCTTCAAATTAATTGTTGATTGAAACCATGTAAGACTTTATCGTTCTCACTTAAACTTTGTGTTAACTGTAATTTTTAAGGCATCATTTTCAATTGTTTCTACAAAATGTTTTTACATATGTGGTTGCAGCTACGGTTAAATAATGAATCAAAATTTCTTCTATCATCCATTTATGAAACTTCATACAGCTTAACATAAAAATATTATTCTACAGCAGCTACTTTTACACTGTGTCTAAATTGAATACTTATATATGTGTTTGGGTCTGTGTAAAATAAAGAAATGCTTAAATTAAATGAGGAATGTAGGCTATCTTATGAATAGGTCACAACTGAAATTTTACTACTGCTTAGAAAAAATAAAGTATGCAAAATAAATTAAATAAAGTATGTAAAATTGGACTCACATACTGTGATTATTACCACATCAGTAAAGCAATTATATATTCATCTTTAACTTATGTATGCATAATATGCATTGTGTGTGCGCGTGCACGCATGCACACACAATCCTTTTAGCTAGTAGCACAGTACAGTTTTTAATTTCTACCTTTTTGTACCAATCTTTTAACCCCTAACACTCCACACTTCATATTACATCCTACTTCTTCAGAATTATTTTTATACCAATACCTGTATACTTATTTTCCACTCAGTATTACTGTTTATTTCTTCAGTACTCATATCCAGGACCTAATTAATTAATATTACATACTTTAACAACTCACCATCTCAGGTCTTTCTTTTGTGTGAAAAAAAATTACATGATAATAATTATTCAAATTAATTCATATGAACAATTACAGAAGTAAAGCAAAATGGGCATTACTTGGTGCAATGGATTTATCAGCAGATGAGGAAGGACGGCAAATATTTGATATTGTAAAAAGAGTTGCACATCCAAAATATAAGCCTCCATCTAAATCATATGATATAATATTGTTTAAATTATCCAGCTCAGCAAAACTTAATGAATATGTACGACCAGCATGTTTAAATACAGATGATTCAATTATAGCTAAAACAGTAACAGCCACAGGATGGGGAAAGACTGATTACTGTAAGTAAAAAAAAAACTATTAATAAAGACAATGGAAATTTTTCTCCCAAAAAAATACTCTCTTATCCCTTACAGAAAATACTTATTCTCATCTTACACTTACAAAAGCATATAAATCTAATTATAGCATTAATGAAAATGGTTTGATACAATATATATGTTACAGATTTAAGACTATTACAATTTATAAATGAATTACATAAAAATTATTTTTAGAAAAACTCAAATACTATTTATTGGAAAAATAGGCAATTGAAAAAAACCTTCAAAATAAACCCAATAACAATAGAACACAAACTAAGCTAATCCTTGACATAGAAAGCACTTAATTTGTTTAATTAATAATTATTGTACAAGGTTAAAGTGTGCGAGTAAATTTTTGAAATTGTGAATATTTTTGTAAAAGTTGTGAAGAATGGTTTTTTAAGATTTAATTTGTGCATATATGCTTCTAGTTTATTATGAATGAAGGAATCTATATAATCATGTATTCTTGAATAAATTGGTATCCATAAGTGATCAAATTGTACCAGGTAGACGTAATAATTAGTATATAATTAGACATAATTTTTTAGTATTTCTATATATCCATTAGGATTTCTATATGTGTATTAGGGCCTCATCAGTATTGTAACAGGTGAAGTAGGATAAATTTTTGATAAGAGGATGAAATTTTTGCTGAAACATGGTACTGGGACTTTAAAATACATAAGTTAGAATAACGTTTTGGTACATTCTATTAATGGAAAAATCAAAAGGGTAAAAGGGAAAACTACAGAACTTTATACATTATTTAATTAATAGTTAGTTAAAATTCCATATCTTTATACATTATTTGATTAATAGTTAGTTAATATTCCATATCTTGGTTACATAAACAACTGATTAAATCCTCCTTACAAAGTTGAAAAAAACTTTTTAAATTTTCAAGATAAACCTTATCTATTTCTCAATGTAGCCTCCTTTTACGATTACACATTTCAGCTACAATGATTGCTTCCAAATAATAAGATTGTTCCAACTCTGCAAAAAATAGGCAGTGTAGATATAAAATGTTATGCATCTGGTTTAATCGAGATGCCTACAGCACTGTAGGCACTCATCCAGTGACACATCATAATATTATCAGCAGTAGTGTCCTCAACAAGTTGTTTAGAACGTTCAACATCACTTTTAACCATATAATTTCTTTGAAAATTTTGAAATCACTTATAAACTGATCTAACGGAAGGTAAAATATTTAACAAGTTTTTCTTTAAGTCTCCTGAGAAGAGTATGTTTAATAAACATGCAAAACTCTTTCATCCATTTTTTAAAAATCACTAGACTTTTTTTGTTTAAAACTGATGCCAAACAGAAATTAACTGATCAGGTCAAAACATTCATCCAAAAAGTTGCTAATGCATGTACTTTTCAAACCACCCTCATATATAAAGATAAGGAATATGATGTAGCAGTATCATTACCAACAAAAAGAGACTAATTATTTAAATCTGATGGTTCATAAAATGGTTTTCTATATTTTAATTGGAATATCCTTCATAAATTATTTTGCTTGAGTATAACTAAGTAAGCATAACTGAGACAATGAATATTTGAGCACCGATTTCCATTTTCTATATATAGTACATTACTTTAGAAAGAAATTAATTAATTGTAATTGGTGTTTTTTTAGAGTGAGAACTTTGAATTGAAATATAACACATAAAAAGTTAAGTTTGAAGCCAATTTTTTTTTTATCTGAAAGATAAGTTTGTGATATTTAATTTTTGTAAATAATTTCTGACATATGTCCATCACAACTAGCTTTAATGAACCAGATTCGATCAGTCCAATTTTGAATGACTTTTTCAAGTAATTGGGAATGTATTTTGTTAACATGAGTTATGTTTGCTTCCAAAGTGTCAATTGTTTCTGGTATATCAGCATAACCAGAGACTTCACATATCCCCAAAGAAAATAATCTACTGGACTATTTTGTGAAATAATTTTGTTGCTAAATTGTTCTTGCGATAAATCAAATGTTTCACTAGCAGTATGAGGAGTGGCACCATCCTATTGAAACCAAAACTGTTGTTGCAGGTCAATGTCATGCAAATTTTGAAATAAATAATCAGTGATCATTGATCTGTAATAATAGTCATTGATAGTAACATGCGCTTCGGCCTCACTTTTAAATTAATAAGGACCAACAACGCCTCCAGCGTATAACCCACCCATACAGTTCATTATTCAGGAAGCAATGAAGACTCACAAGCTTCCTGAGGATTAGTCTTATTCTGTATATAGTAATTGTGCTTGTTGACATAACCATTTAACCAAAAATTAGCTTCATCAAAAAACAAAATTTTTTGATAAAAAAATTTATCGGTTTCCATTTGATTTAGGCACCATTCACCAAACAAATGACACTTATTATGGTCTTGTGGCTTCAGTTCTTGCACCAACTGCATCTTGTACACGTGTAGATCAAGATCTTTATGTATAATTTTCCATGTAGTGGATGGACAAAGTCCAAGTTTTGAGAATGGCGACGAATAGACACATTCAAATCTTTTTCAACACTATTACCAACAGCACCAATATTTTCAGCTGTACTTTATATTGTTGGTTTTTCACTGATTAGAGTAAATATTTTTAAAAATTTATCAATAGTTTGACAAACAAGTTGCTCTGATGGATGATTATGTGCACTATAAAAATTACAGTGCTCTATACGTTTGGTGAACAGAACATTGATTTTGGAAATATATTTTCACAATTTGTAAAAGTTGTGGTGTCAGTTTTTCCATAATAATTTGCCAATGCTCACTGATTTGAAATGACAGAACAAAATGTCATCAAAATAAAACAAATGATAGCTATTTCTATCAAAGTTCTATCACTAAAAAAACACACTTTACCTTAGACAGAACTAATCAGAATGGGAAGTCAACATATGCTGACAATAGTCAATTCTTATGAAATGCAATAGGCCAATTCTTCTTGATTGTATTTGATTACAAAGTTAATCTTCTCTTTCATGTTTATCACATGAGGTGTGATAAAAAAAATATGGTGAATTATGTTATAAAAAACAAAGGAAAAAAGTTACCTTAAATATGAATTAATCTCCTTCAAAGTACTCTCCTTGGATAGCAATACACTTATCATAACATTGAATCCATGACTGGAAACATTTCTGGAAGGCTTCTTTTGGAATGGCTCTCAGCTGCTCTGTCGTGGCCTTCTCAATGTCAGGAATGGTGTCAAAATGTTTCCCTTTTAGCACATTTTTTATTTTTGGGAAGAGCCAGAAGTCCCATGGTGCTAAATTTGGTAAAGCGGATATGGACAGACAGGAAGACTTTTAGCAATCAAAAACTCGCGAATCAAAAGCGAGTTAAGGCACAGCGCATTGTCATGATGAAGAAGAAAGCCGTTGGCCCATTTTTTAGGTCTCTTTCTTCGCATATCATTTCGCAAACGTTCCAGTACCTCCTTGTAAAATTCAGAGTTTACATTTGTTCCATTTGGAACGAACTCTGATCGCACTATGCCCTCACAATCGAAAAAAACAATGACCATGAGCTTGATGTTCGACTTTGATTGACAGGCCTTTTTAGGGCTAGGTGAGTTACTGGTTTTTCAGTAATCCAGAACTCTGAATTTTTGTCTCAGGGTCGTAGTCAACTTTCATCTCCAGTAACAATTTTGGCCATGAAGTCTGCATCTGTATGAAGACGATCCTTCAATTTCGTGCAAACTGAAACATGATTTTTCTTTTTGTTCATCAATCAAAAGTCTCAAAACAAATTTGGCACTCATTTGCAAATCATCAGTTAAAATGCTTTGCACGGACTCATAGGAGATGTTAAGTTCTTCAGTAAGCTCTTGAATAGTCATTCGTCTGATGAATGAACAAGTTTGACCACTTTTTGCACATTTTCATCTGTTTTGAGGTCGAAGGACGTCCTGACCATTTGTCGTCCTTAACCGACTCATTTCCACTTTTAAATAGTCTTCAAAATTACCACATTATCACCATACACTGATTTTAACATTTCATAAGCTTCTTTGGGACTTTTTTCAACTTGAAACAAAACTTAATGTTAATGCATTGTTCAAGATCCATGTTTCACGACAGACACTGCAAACACGACCTCACTGTAGCGGCTATAGAAGCAGACTGACAAGCCAGAACATGTTCAAACTTGTCACTGCCTGTCTCAACACATGAGGGTATGAGACATACTAGTTGAAATAGATGCAGCATACGTAATTGCTGCTATAATTCACCGTATTTTTTTATCACACCTCGAATGCTCTTTGCTTGTTGAATTCAAATAATGTTTTGGTCTCTTGGTAGGGGTGGATGATCACTACTTATCATAAAAATGAATAGAAAAAGAAAAAAAATATTCTAATAATAAAAAATTCTTTATTTCAAATTAACAGCTTTGTTTGAAAGAATTATGGGAAAGCTTTAGCCTTAAATAATAATCATGAAAACAAAGAAAATCTTTGTTTTGGGTAAGATAACTACCAAATAATAGTCTTAATAGTCAATTTAAGTTTAGTAAGTTAAGTAAATTAAGTTTAATCCATCATTGAACAGAATATTATACTGAACATCTTGTTTTTCATTTACATAATGTAAAGTTAAATGGTTGTGTGTGATTTTTTTTTTATTTGTAATGTGCTACTATTCAATTTTTTTTAAAAGAATATTTTCAGTTCATCTTTATCAAAGGCTTCACACAAGAATAGGCACATTCAATGAGAGGAAAGTGAATAAAAGATAAAATAAATAATGTCACTAAAGATAATCTCAAAGAAGTTGCTTGAATTGCATTAATGAACTACAAGAAAAGGATGTTGACAATCATATGAAATGTTAAATGTGTGACTCAGAATACAATAGGGAATTAACGTAATAAAAATGATTAAGATGACAAAATCATAAAATTTGTGCTCAATGGGTGTTAACATCTACCCAAACTATAAAAATAAACAAACATTGCAGGTGCTTGTAAAATATTGATGTGCAGAGGTATTATTATTACAAGAAATAAATCTAGTTTCAGGATGGCACATCTGCATCTGCTAAAAAAAAAGAACATCTGGAAACAAGCAGATGCCATCGAGTTTCTGTAATCTAACTTTCCTTTATCATTATAATGCATTTCCTATGATTTAAAAAGGATCAATCTGAGAAAGCTGTTATACATGGAATCTTACGCTTTCAGAATGAGAAGAAAAATTAGACTAAATTAAAAAATAAAGTGTGGGTAATGCATATTGTAAGTAAATTTTAGCTATTATACATTTATTTGCTCACAGTAAATGTTAATAATTTCAAATATTTTGATAATCTGATAATTTTACTGATAAAGATGTACTAAAGCATTATTTATCTTTCAGATAATTCTAATAATAATGATGTACTCCTGAAAGTTACGCTTGAAATAACACTAAAAGAAGAGTGTCTAGATGCATATAGAAATGAAAGTAAAAGAGCACTACCACAAGGAATACACAGGTCAATGATATGTGCTGGTGCTCCAGAAGGAGGAAAAGATACATGTGAGGTATAGTTGAAATTTACTATTAACCCTTATCCACTGAAAAACCAGTGCTATACATAATCTTTCTTCAAATTATATAAAATTTGAAATGATCATAAAAATGAATTTCAATTTTCTTCCTTCTGTATCAATCATTTTCATAATCTCCAACATGAAATGATTATTGATCTGTTCTAATTCCTCAATTTTTTAAGGAGTTTTTCGTCGTCTTTGACATCAAAAGGCTTATAAGTATAAATTGTTTTCCTTTTGGCTAATGGTCTATCCAATATCCTCTATAAAATAGTTTATCCTGCATAGAAAATACCTTAAGTTCTATATCAGCATCTAGTATTACCAAAGTATGATTAGAGCACCCACAAATCTTTATGAAAAGGACTAACTTAATTAGTAGTCAAATTATCAATATAAACAAAAATTCTATCAGCAATACTAAATTTTAGGTTCCTACTGCATTTAGCCTTCTGTGCATCTTATAAAAGGAATAGGATATTCTAGTACTTGAAACACTTATAAATATTAATTATTTATACATTGAAACTAAATACAAAAATAATAAACATCAAGTTTTTATTTTAATTAATTTTTTTATTTATATTAGGAACTTACTAGAATTTAATAATAAAAGAACCAGTTACATTAATATATTGTGATAGAAAAAATAGAAATATGAAATGTAGATTGGGGTTTAAAAACCTGAAGAAAAGGTGTCAGATGTATTGTTGGCATTTAGAGAAGCTTGAGAA
>JAAAKQ030207091.1:0-11729 GCA_010016005.3 Zanna intricata | reverse complement strand
AGATTTCCCCTCTGACAAACAAGGGGGGCTCTGGGATTGAATATATATATTAAGTTTGCCCCCCGAGCAGAAGTAACTTTCGGAGCGAAAAATATCAAGAGAGCTTATTTATATGTAAGTTGCCGAAACCAGCAAGAAAAATCTGAAACCTTGATATTTACCCCCGGGAGGGGGTTTTCGCCCCCCAAAATTTTAGCGCGACTAGAATGAGTCGTCTGAACGAAACGTCGCGGGGAAACTTTAAGAAGAGCTTGTAGAACTGTAAAATAATCGACAAACAAAATTCGGACCCCGCCTCCCATTGGGCCCAAAATTCCAAAAAAACCTGTTTTTTCACATTACCGGCCTTTCTTACCGTTTCCCTTAAACTCTCTCGTGGTTGAATTCGATATTCCTTTTAGGGTTAATCTTGAAGAATAAGACAAACTCAATATGAAACGCAGAAAAATTCTAGGGGGTCGGTAAGAACCCCAAAATTAAAATTTCAACGTCTTCGTGAGCGTGCAAGCCTTTTTTCGACATTTGAGCAACTTTGTTTACTTACCTTTGACCTATGTTTTTTATTGGTGCTTTTCCTTCAGAAAACTCCAAAATTACGATTAAACTGATAAAGTGATTGGGGAAAAATTTGAGATACAGGGGCTTTTCTGAAGACCTACTAATATTAGAAGGTATAAGGATACTCTCTGCGCAAAATTGATTAGAATTCTTTTGTTCAGTGTCCGTTGAAACCCCCGAAAACGTTATAGAAATTTCGAAACGGCCCCCTCTCACGGGTAGGGTGCTTTAACTTTCTAAATAAGCCTCGGAGCGAAGAAACACGAAAGATATTTTTTGTCGAGGATCAAAATAAACTAAAGGGCACGAGGTATATTTTAATAAAGAACGTTTAGGAAAAAAACCAATCTTTAAAGCGATTTGAAGTTCGAAGAAGCGATATTTTTTTAACGACTTTACCACGTTACCGGCCGAACACCCAAACGCAATGAAGCCTCCGATCTATTCACACGACGTCGCGAGCGTCCGGCCGGCCAAAGGCCGGCCTAGGACGCGAGTTATTAATATTGTTTGCAATTAATTGTATTTATAAATAAGATATTAGTAAAATATAAATAGATGTTAGTAATAGAAGCAAATAGACTTTTCTAGTGTTTTCTAGATGTGCAACGGCAGTATATAAGCAAGACGAGGACACTGTTCAATGGCTCAATCGTGTATCGTAGTTCCGATCGGTGGCACTGCCGTTGTAACTGCGTGAAAGTTTAAATTGTTTCATATAGATTTTAAGCGTTATAAGTATTTGTTTTTGTTTGAAAGAAATAAATTATTATGAGGAAGTTTGATATCGTCTTGGTTATTTACGAATCATTCTCTCACTATAATTGGCGACTGTGAAAGGACTGGAAGAAATTATGAGGAAGTCAGATATCATGTAAGTTATTCACGTAAATCATTCTCTCATTACATCTTTTTCTATGTACCTCTCATAAACAGTTATTCGCATCTCATTGTCTCTTCTCTTTCTGAATCACATTGTTCTTTGGAAACCATTTACTCCTTTTTTCTTAGTCTCTCTTTAAAATTTGAAGAAGCATCTTTGCTAAATGGGAAATTTAAATAATTTTTCTGTGATCTTAACACTGTGTTTCACCATGCTTTTTGGAGACTGAACTCATATTATTTTAAGAGAGTCTTCTGGCCATAATCATATAAAATAACTTTACTATTTCTTGCAAAATTTCTTCATTAATACTTAGTTAATCACTTCTACAAGCAGATCACCTATTCTGACAGATGTTCATATCTTTTATTAGTTGTATATTTTCCAATTTCAAAATTATTCCCTTACTTTAACGTCTTTTAGTTCACTAATTTTCTAAGGGAAGGTTATTTAGTTTTCTGTTGGACTGGTATGGTTCCTCCATTCATTCCTTTAATTTTTTTTACTGTCACTTTGTAGTGAAACAGTTTGACATTTCTGCTGGTAACTTTTTTACTGCTTGTCCTCTTTATTTTTCATATTACTGTTTTTATTTTTTATTCATTCGTTCATACCATATTTTTTTCTAAATGTTCTATATCTGAGCATTTGCCTGTAATCCATTTCTTCTATGCTGTTAATGATTCTTAACTCATCTAATTTTCTGTGAAACCTCCTTCTACATTTTTCCTGTTCTTGTTTTTAATTTTTTCGATCATCTCTCCAGTTATCTGTGACGTCTTTCTTATTTTTCCTTTAATGAAGCCAGTTGTTATTCTGTTGCTATTTTTTTTATATCTTTCACATTTACCCACATTTCATTGGCACTGTTGCCATCTGCTTCCCATTTCTTCAATATTTGAGCAAACTTCTCCCTTCCTACCTTTTCCAATTGACATCTTTTCAGATTCCACTTATTTACTTCCTTTGGTCTTTTCAATATTTACTCTTCATTATTACCTTTGTTTCTGCTACCACATGATTGCTTTCTGAATCTTTCTTCCACAATTATATACTCAATTTAATATCAATGTTTTCATATTTTGGTGAGTTCCATGTGTAGTCTTCTATTATGATTTTTGAACAAGTATTTTATTTAACTTACAAAACCCAATTTTGGTCTTTCGCCCTTTATATTTCATATGCCTAGCCTGTATTTTCCCAATCCTTCATCTTCCTTTTCTTCCCCCACCATAGTATTCTATTCCCCTGTTAATATCTTAGAACAATTTTTACCTTCTCCACTTTTGTTTATGCATTAATTCAATCATATGCTCTTATAAAGTAGTCTTATGTGTACCTGAATGAAAGCAACTTTGGGTTTATTCATATCCTGACTGAAATTGTCCTATTATTAGAAAAAAATCATCTTTTGTACACATTTTGCTATTTATTTATTAAAACGTAAATCCTATACCATTTTTCTTGAATTATACTTTGCAACATTATCACTTTTAGTTTCAACTTTTCTTGCCATTCACTTCCGTTAATATAATTATATCTACTCTTGTTTATTTCTATCTCTCTTTTTAATGTTAGTTTCTTACTAACCTGCTTGCAGAAGTATTCCATAACTATTCGTATCTTTCATCTTTTGTCGACTCCTTATCACTACAACTTCTGTTGTTATTTTCCTGGAGATCTGAATGATAAAGTAATTCTGTCTCAAAAACATTTAATAGAAATGGTTGTAGCATGATGCTAAAATTAGGCAAATCATCAGGTGGTAGTACTTTCAGTACATCTTTTTAGTGTTGATTTCATCTTCCATGCTGCTATACAGTACTTGAATTAAAGTGTTGTTTTTAAGATATATAAGTAAAATAGGGGATCTGAAAGGTGAAGTTCCCAGATATTAAGGAAAGCATGTATAATAATCTATTAATGCATTTTTTGAAGTGGTTTAAGGATGGTAACAAAAACTAAATTACATTCATGGATTCACCAGAGAGTATATAATTTCAAAAGCATAAAAAGAGCATTATAAATAATATAAATGCATAGCACCATTATACAACAGAACACCAAAAGACAAAACTCCTGTAAAGAACAAACATCACTTTAGGTACATTCTTTATTGTATTAATAGCACTATCTTTTCACCAACTGTGGCTCTCAATTTTTATTTTTTTCATTTATTATGTTATTGTTAATATTTTTTATTATATGTATTTTTATTTTTAAAGTTTAGATTCTATATTTTTAATATTCCTATGTATTCCATATTTGAAAATTAATATGTAAACTACCAGCAAAGTTTATAGTTTACAAAAGTCTACAAAAATTAATTTTAAATATTACATGATATACCTCAATAATTAACTAATTTCCTATTTAAATAATAGGCTCAGAAATTCTCGACCTGACAAAGAAAATACAAGATCTTTCAGAAATTTTTAATTTATTTTTCAAATTAGTCACCCTACAGTTTGATACATTTAGATTAATGATTTCCAAATTTTTAATAACCTTTAGTATAATGCTGTTGGCTACTAATGCAAACTCTGTAAAATAAGCAGTTGTCACAGCTTTGATGTCATCATTTGAAGTGACTCTTTGTCTAGTAAGCAATTTCTTTAGGTTTGGAAAGAGAAAGTAATCACTGAAAGGCAAATACAGTGCATGTGTGCAAGCACTTAGAAACTTAGGTTATGGGGCATTGCAGCAACAATTAGAGACATGAGTGCAGGCTCATTATTGTGGTGAAAGAGGGGTTATCCAACAGTGAGGAGTAATACTCTCTAGTGATGGTTTTGCTTAAAACCAGTAGTATATCAACACCACATCACGAGAATCTCAAGAAGTCATAGCCACAACTTTTCCTTCTGATGGAACAATTTTCATTTTCTTTAGCACAATATCACTGCTTCTACTCACTATTGGTATCTGATATATAATGGAGAACCATATTTCATCTACTATTGTAAACCATCAAAGAAACTCAGATAAATCGCATTTGAATAAGTCTAAATACTCATGTTCAATCAACTGTTAACAAACGTGGTACCCATCAAGCGAAAAGCTTTTTCATGTACAAACATTATGCAAGATGTGGCGGACACAGCCTATAGAGATATTTATGATGTCAGCAATCTACTACCTTTTGTCGACAGTGACATATGACACCATTTCATCATTTGTAGAGGTTTTTGGGTGTTCCGAGCATTCATCATCTTGAATGGATGACGACAACATTGAAATTCAACAGTCCACTTTTTCACCCTCAAAAATGAAGAGAAAGAATCCCTTAAAGTGGTTCTTAACTTTTTTTGTACTTCCATCATAGTTATACCATTTAAAACAGTACGGTTGCCATAGAAAGTATCAGCATGACATGTATCTGTGTCAGCCGAGTACTTTCCATAGGACCATAATAATACATACATAAAATTAATATAAATCAACATTACCGGTAAACGAAATCAATACTTCTACATCATTCAAAACTTATAGCTTACAACAGCATGATAAATAGAGCATTAAAGTGAGTAAATGGAACTTAATACAATTGCCATTAATAATGGTTTATATAAAAATTATAAATGGACTAATCAATAAAAAATAGATTGAAACAGTAAGATAAAGTAGATAAAAACACAACAGTAAAAAAAAAGATACAACATAACATTTATGAAGCAAACACACCTGTCTAAATTATAGAATTGAATTCACAACAAATAGTCTTAATATATATAAAAATCATTGTATAAATGTTTGTTCTACATATTATCCTAAACCATAGGACTGACTTCAAACAAACTTGGAATGATTTTTGCTTACTAAATGAGCAGAAATACTGTGGGTTTTAGACATCTCTACTGCAACTGTTGTGAAAGGGGTAAGGGGTGAGAACCATAAAACATTATAAAAGGTTAAAATCCTGAACATTTGTGAATATTCTAGAATGTGGTGAGGCAAAAGTGCCACAACTGTGCAAAATTATTGTGTGGGATGTATAATGGCTCATAAGTCACTGGAAGCTGCTAATAGTATTCTGTGAGACCTGAGAAAGAATAATCAGTTGTCGGGAGGATCTCTGTTGCTTCTTGCTAGTGACTTCCAACAAACTATTCCAGTCATTCTAAAATTGACTCCAGCAGATTTACTAAAGCTTTCCTTAAAACACACCTCAGTGGAAATTTGTTAAAAGATTCATGTTAAAATCAAACATGAGAATTTGGCTCTTTGTTGAGAAAACCCAACATTTTGCACATAAACCCCGACATATTGGTGAAGGCACATTTCTGACTGAATTGAACTGTGAAATTAGCTTTCCAGATGATCTTTTGATGGTTAAGAACTGATCAACAAACTTTATCCAGGCATAGCTGAAAATTATAAAAAAAAACTTTGAATATTTATGTAAAAAAGTCATTCTTGCAGACAAAAAAAACAATCTTGTGCATGAGTTGAACAGCCAAATTCAAGTCGATCAGGCCCAGTCACAGATTATAGATCTAAAAGACACTACTGATAAAGTGAATTTTCTCATAGTCTTGAGAAAAACTCAATAGACCATCCTGGAATGCCACATCATCTTCAGCTTAAAATTGGTTCAGTCATTATGCTGTTGCGTAATTTATATCCACCAAAACTTTGCGCTAGTAACAGGCTCAGTGTGAAAGACTGGTAGCTAACATCATAGAAGCTACAGTATTAACAGGAAAAGAGGAAGATGTTAATTCTTTGGATACCATTGATCCCAGCAGATTACCCTTCACTTTCAAAAGATTATAATTCCTGTTAGACTTGCTTTTGCCATCATAAATAAGAAGGCCCAAGGACAGTTAATCAAGTGGTATGGCATTAACCAAGAATCCCTGTGTGTTTCTAATAGACAGCTTTATGTAGCATGTTCTGGGGTAGGCTTGCCAAAACACCTCTTATCCAAGCTCAAGGAAAAAGAACAAAAAAGTGTTGTTTACAGGCAAGCATTGAATTATTCTAAGTTGTTGCATCTTTAAACTCTTTTATTAGCAGTTTTAAAACTGTGTTTATTTATAATGTATATTGCACATATTTGTATAACTGTATTAGTTGTTTGTATATTGTACATTTATTTGTGTATGTACTTATCTTCATATACAACTTATGGCTGTTTATAGCACCTTTCTTGATGCTGGCAGGATTGATTAAATTAAAAAAAATTAAAATTAAAGTAAATTGTACATGTTTATATAGTTGCATTAGTTATTGTACTGTATTATGTTGGAAAGCTTAAAATACAAACTTTCCAAACACAAGGAGTTTTCATTCAAACCATACTACTGAAGGGTAATAAGCAGACTAGATTTGAAACTTTAAATTAGATTGAAGGAATTCAAAGGAGATTTATGTTTGTTGTGAAAAATTAGCAACAATTTTTGTAAAAAAGAAATTAACAAACCTATGGAGAAATTATGACACCAAGCAACAATGGGTATATAGGCTAGTAGAAAACTATGACAATAAATGAAATTCAAATATTTACAATAAAGCAAAAAAGAATGTGGATTTTAATTTGTTATATCTCTTGGATGAGGTGTACAGTGCTGATTTAAGGCCACAATCAAAGAGTAACAAGAGATAAATATTAATAATTAAAAAAAGGCTGCCAAAAAAAAACATTGCTCTTCTTGTTCTGGTTTGGTTCCATCATGATTTTGTATTATACTAGCAAAAACCCCGTTTGAATTTTGAAAATTGGAAGATTGGATGTGAAGAAACAACATTTCTGAATAACCATTACCTGTTAGATCAAGAGTGTACCTGATGTATGCAAAAGTTAGCCTTCAATCTACTAACAACTTTCTCGTTTGAAAATCAGATGATTGTTTACAAAGGTATTAGTGTCATATGCTATATTTATATAGCCTATGACACTCAAGGTAATGTAAGAATTCCAATACAGGACCATACATCTAAATCGGTTTGCCACTGAGCTGCAACGGTGAAACAAGATGCACCCGAAATACAGTAGTGCCAATACTTTTTGGGCAGTCATGTACAAAGAAAAGTTTTAGTTGTAAATAGGACAGTTTGTACCTGATAGCTTTTTTTATGTTCCTTGAGCACTCGCGGGGCAGCCGGAACCACAGTTAGGCATGTTGTCAGTCACCCTGGGTGCCGTGGCAGCAGATTACTACCAACCCCTTTTTGAGCCCTACAAGAGGGCCCCCCCCTGTCAGGGATCATTACAGCACACCAACCCCCTGCTTGTGGGTTCTTCTGGTAGAGGGCTAACCATCCCGTCCCTAAATCTAACATAACCCTAGGGAACAAAAACGCTTTTCGTGTATGCGTCCGTCCCCCACCCGTGCGCGACCCTCCCGAGGTATTCGGGCCCCTCAAACCTCGAGGGGCCCGAATGCGTCATCGGAAGTACCCCAATCCAGGACACTTGCTGTGCCCTGAATCAAGACATTCTCAGCAAATCCCTGGTCCTAGACGTCGCCACGATTCGTCCCAGGCATCTAAATTTTTTGGCACCTACTCTCTCTTTTTTTTTAATCTTATGCTCATTGACTCTCGAACTTAAACTACTTCCGCCTACAGACCTCGATTTTTACTTTCTTTTATATATTTTCATGTGCGCTGTTCCAACAACACCAGTATAAATCCTTCTGTTACTCCTCGTCTTGTCTTTAGTTGGTTTTAGTCAACATGTATAGCACATAGATTGGGCCGTCAAAGTGCCAATCGCTGTGGCGGGGGTGTTCAGTTCTGTCTGTCAAAATTCATTAGGTCTCACATTAATCGAGCGTGAGCACGGTTCATATCATCAGGAAGGAAATACAAAGTAAAACACAGGTATCGAAAGTAGGATTAAACAAAGAGTAAAATGAAAACAGGTAAATGGTAAAATTCTCAGCTAAACGTCGCTCTCCTGACATCTGGCGCTGAGGTTTTTCCTCTTCCCACACATTGAATAATTACATAAAACATAGAATAATTGAACAGTTAACAACATAGTGTACACAAATGATGAAACAGGTTAAAATACGAAATATTAACGAATGGTAAACAAAACATCACAGACAGTTAAGCATGGGTCATCAGTCAGGTAGAACTGTCCGGTGTCCTGGAATGTTCTGCGTTGATGAGAGTTGTTGAAGAGTTATATGGATACAAGAAGAATAAGACAGAGCTGAAAAAAACAACAGTAGAAACAAATTAACAGTATATCCTTACGCTAATGGTGAGGTGTTGCTATCCTCGGTCGTGGCTTCAGTCCTGTGCCAACTGTTCGGCCTTGCGTTCCTTGGTAGAAATGATCCTTCTGGCTAAGGACGCAACCCTGTTCCAGTTTGCTCTACTTTGGAGCATGAATCCCACCAGTGTCTTCGGGGTGAGCCCTCCCAGGTCCAGTAGGCCCCTCACGTCGTCCCATCTTTGACACTGGAAGAAGACTTGCTCCGGCGTGTCATCTTGGTCGCAATAAATGCAGTTAAGAGTTCTGCCTTCTCCTGAACAAGTATGACCCATACTCGCCATGTCCCGACAGGAGCTGGGTGAGGTAATAGTCAAACCCGGATCCAAGGGTCTATCTTTGGAATTAGTCTCCTTGTCCAGTTTCTCTTGTCGGGTCGGTCTCCGTGGCGCGAGTGTTAGCGTCTCGGCCTTTCATCCGGAGGTCCCGAGTTCGAATCCCGGTCAGGCATGGCATTTCATACACGCTACATATCATTCATCTTCATCCTCTGATGTAATACTCAACTGTAGCGAGGTAAAAAAAAAAAAAGGTTCTCTTGTCGGAGGTTTCCCATGAGGCCTGCCATTCTTCTACCATTAGACGTCTGGCATCTGTTTTGGACATACAGTCATGTTTTCTCTTCAGCTCCTGGGCTTTCAGTCGAACCTTCGGAACTCCAGCGATGACCTATGCCGACACGGTCAGGTATGCTGAGATTATCTTCAGATTGGCTCGACATTGGAGGGAAGAGAGACTGTGTACATTCCTTTTGACCTCCAACGCCTCGATCCATACCGGTATCTCCTACAGGATATGGATGACGTGATCGAGAGCAGCAATCTTCTCTTGCTCGCCCTAGCCCCCTCCTTGGTGGTCATTATCTTTCCCAGGTCGGCTAGTACCTGTTCGACTCTGTCAGAGACCTGTTTTAGATGAGTGGCAAACCTACCGGTTCGATCAAACTATACGCCCAAGTATTTCA
This sequence comes from Zanna intricata, assembly GCA_010016005.3. Classification (NCBI taxonomy): domain Eukaryota; kingdom Metazoa; phylum Arthropoda; class Insecta; order Hemiptera; family Fulgoridae; genus Zanna; species Zanna intricata. The sequence continues at coordinate 2,096 of JAAAKQ030207091.1, read as the reverse complement.
CGCTCCTGTTTTCTTCTATTGTATAGTCGTAGACCCGTATCCGTATCTTTTACCAACTATCCGGACCATTGCCGTTTTCTGCGGTGCTAGTCGAAGTCCGTTCAGCCTGAGTCAGCCACTCTTGATTTCGACCGCGTCGTGGAGGACAAGAGGTCCTCCACTTGTCCTTCTGTACGCCCAGATACAAATAGGGCCAGGTCGTAAGCGTACGCGACCGGCTGAACGCCTTCTATTTGAAGGCGTTCAGGAATGAGGCACATGAATGAGGGTATTCTAACCTCAGCAGATCGTTGTACGCCAATTTCTACAGAAGTGGATCCAGGACAGAGCGCTGTGGCACCCCCCTGTACATATTGAACTCGACAGGGCCTTCCTCCGTGTCGGCGCAAAGAACCCTGTCGTGAAGATAGTTGTTGATTGCGGCCAGAAGGTAATAGCTCATCCCCCTGGCACGCAGTGTTTCCAGGATCGCGGTCCAGGGGACGCTGTTGAAAGCGTTCTGGACGTCTAGAAGGACTATAATTGGTATATGTCGTGTCCGCCAGGTGCCTGCCGTCGTGTTTGTTGCCCAGTTCTTAACAAGTTGTATTGCATCGGCCGTCGACCGTCCCCTCTGGAAGCCGAACTACCATTGCCATAGGCCACCAGCTCATCTTGCAATCTCTCAGTCAGAATGCGCGCAAAGATTTTTCCGAGGATGCTGATGAAGCACAGAGGGCGATATTTCTTTTCAGTAGTCCCCGGGAGCCTTGCTTTGGAAGGAATACCAATCTTCCCTTCTTCCAACAGTTTGGGAAGTTTCTCCCTCGCAGGGCTTCGTTAAACGTGTCAAGAACCAGCCAAGGATGCTGGTCTCCAAGGCAGCGTACAACCGACCCTGGGATTCTGTCAAGGCCTCGGCTTTTCTTAACACTGGCTGGCCTGAGCCACTATCCATTGTAATTTTTTCAGTGAGAATCTGGGACCCATACCACCATCCATTGCCTCCCAGTCTTCTTCGCATACAATGAACAATGATAAGGTCGCCCGGAGTGTTTGTAACCTTGAGAGCCAGGGGAGCCGCCTCCCAAAGCTCTTGGTGATGATTTGATAGGATTTCTCTCAGGGGTTGGAGTCAAGCTCAGCTTGACTCCAACCCCATCTTCTTTGTAATTATAAAACTTGTCTCCACTAGCAAACAAAAAACATTTAATTTTTTTTAAATAATTGTAAATGAAAAAGTATAGAAAGGTCCCTTCAAATGAAGATTGATTTTACTAACATTTTGTTTTCAAATCCTTACAATAAGAAGTTCTGAATATTCTGGCTTCAAGGAACTTGTGTGCTTTTCTCATTTAAAATTTAAACAATTTTTTTTTTTTTAATATACATGTATACATACAGAACTACAATGAAGGATAGATATACGAAAAATACTAGTGACTGACATAATTAACATGGTAAATATTATCTATATTTTTTTTATGCATATGCAATTAACTTGAAGTAATACACATGATAGATTAGATTATCAAAAAAATATGAGAATACGCTGTTATCCCAAATTTTTATTATCAGTAAACTGAATTATTTTGAAAAAAATAATTCCTTTCTCAAAATAATTAATCATCTCATGAAATAATTTAAAAAAAAAATTAAGTTACAGAAAAAAATTATTTAACTTACTGATTGGGAAGAAATTAGGATTCCACAAGACATATCTTTTTACTGATTTAAGAGAAGAAAAATTGTGCAACTGAATTATAGGAATTTATGGGAAATGGTGTATATCAGTGGTTTTTTTATATATGAGGTATATGTGTGCTCCATTTTAAACTTAAGTATACCAACTGGAAGAAAAGTTAGTAACCCTGATTTTTTTTGTCTTCAGTCATTTGACTAGTTTGATGCAGCTCTCCAAGATTCCCTATTTAGTGCCAGTCGTTTCATTTCAGTATACCGCCTACATCCTACATCCCCTACAATTTGTTTTACATATTCCAAGTGTTGCCTGCCTACACAATTTTTCCCATCTAGCTATCCTTCCAATATCAAAGCGACTACTCCAGGATGCCTTAATATGTGGCCTATAAGTCTGTCTCTTCTTTTAACTATAT
>JAAAKQ030207058.1:0-11729 GCA_010016005.3 Zanna intricata | reverse complement strand
GTACTCAGAAGGAAAGTGGAGACCGACAGGTTAAGAGGGTACTAGTGTGTGTTTCAATCTTGGGTAAAAAAAAAAAAAGTTAGAATGTGCATGAAAAGAAAAGACCGACACCCGGCCATCGGAGGTGGAAGCCTGGGAACGGCATAGCCGGGCCTGGCCTCCCCGCCTCTGTGCACGGTTAGAGGCAAGGCACTTGAATAAGATCTAGACCCGGTGGTCTGACCTGCCGCACCGGACTGACAGCCGGTGGGTGGGGAGGCCCACTAGAGGACAATGCAAGGACACTCCCCTGGGTTGAGCAATACTTCATTGTAGGTCCGATCCAGGGGAGAAAAAAAAAATCCCGGGGCCTATTTTCTCACCATTCCATCGGACATAGCGTTATTCCCGTACACTCACTAATCTGTCGATGACTTTGGTCGCTATCTTATCTCTTTAACTTAATAAATGAATTACAGCATATATTTTACAATTGGCTGCGCTTTATGTAGTCATGGGCATTTTTAACACGCACAAGAAATTGTAAACAAAAACTAATAATCACATAATGGTGTCCGTAGCAAGCCAATAGATGTAGCTAAGTGGACATATATATAAATATAATAAGTGAATATATAAGTTATAAAATATACATCGTATATTAACAAAAGCAGAGATGCATTTTGAGAATTCAGAAGACTACAAAAGTCAAGAAAAAAATAATAAGCTTCTAAATTTTTCAATATTATAATACTTTCCCTAGTTATTTAGTACTCTGTACTTTATTGCCAGGAAAGTAAAAATTATCTTTCAAGAAAGATTTAAAAAATAAAAGTATAACTATTTAAATTTGGGAATAATAAACCTGATTAATTTTCTTGTTTTAAATATATATATATATATACTTAGTTACCAAGTTTAACATAAAATAACATTTTAATATTTCCTGTAATTTTCTGAATGAACAAATTTTAAACAATTTTTATGGTGTAATTATAATGTTTATTAATAAAACCAACCGATGTAAATATTTCGCAAACTAAACTAAAAAAACATTTTTTTTAATGTTTGTTATTCAAGTGATGTAACAGGAAAAATTAAATTTTTATTACGCTTTAACAATATTTTACCTGTACAAAAAAATGCTTAAAATTGCTTGTTAGACGCTTTTTTTTATAATTATGGTAACAAAATTAAATATAATTCTAAAACTTCTGAACACTGCGTTTTTTTTAACAAAGATTACTAAAACAAGAGCAAGTTAATTTAATATTAAAAATATATATGTAATAATTTTTAATATAATATTACATTTTTATGTAAACACTATGTAGGATATACGTTAAATAAGTAGCACTTTTGTTCATATAATCTACATTCCAGTCAAAAGTTAATTTTTCCATGTTCTTATAACTGCAGTTATGTTCCATTTAAAGGAAAATGAAGTTTATTTAAGATATAAAAAATTCGAACATAAGATCAGATAATTTATAACTTTTAAAATAGTAATAATAGTATCCCACTTTAGCATGAGATGGGATGTATGGCCTATATCCATTAAAATATCAATGAAAATAATATTCCTGAAAAAAATAAAAAAGAAAGAAATTCTTACTGTGAAATATACTTAAGATAATTTATTTTTATGTATAATCATACGGTTAACTGTCCTTAGGCAGGTCCCTTTCACCCTATCCGTCCTTATTTTCCTCTACTACCAGTTAAAATTTTAAAATCCTGATTTTTCCCATCGCCTTTTCATTGACGATAATCTTTACTGTTTTTCGGCTTTTTTTTTTTTGAATTTTTTGACTGATCCTATTTGACATTTTATTCGATCCTTTTGATATGGCCTCCCAGTTACCTTTCTTGTTCTTAATTATTCAGATTAAGCTTCTACTCTCGTTAGCTCTCCTGAGATTATTTTTTCTATTTTTTTTCTTCGTCTACACATTTAATCTTCTCTAATATCCTCCTCGGTTGCACTTCTAATCTCTTTCGGCTTTCTTTTTCTCTTTATTTCAGTATTCTATAATATATATCGATGCAGAAGTGGAATCTAAATGTAACACACTAAAAAATAAAAAAAAAAACTGTTTCTTTATATTAATACTTCATTACCCGTTGCTATTCTTTTTTTTCCATTTAATTTTCAGTTTAGGAATCTTCTGTTAACATATCTTAATATTTTTAGTGTTTCATACTTTTTATTTATTTCTTAGATTATTGTCTTCCATCTAAACTATTTTAATTTCCATAACATTTATTATTATTCTATTTTTTATCATAATATCTTCTAATTTTGAAATCATCTGTTGAACATCTCGTGTTTAGCATTTAATAAAAAGAAAAAAAAAATGACATCTGAAAACATACAGCTTATTCTTCTTCTTCCTATAACGATTTTTTTCTAGATCATATTTTTCAAGATTTATGTTCAACAAAATCGGTTGTAGACAGAAACCTTATCATTTTCATTCTCGTAGATCAAACTACTCAGTTTTTATGTGTTACCACAATATAAAATTATAAAAGGCTATGTGTAATGTCAACAACAAAAAATTCATTTTACAATAACGATTTAGGTATTCCGTAAAAAAAAATCTTTTACGGTTTTATTTTAAGAAAATATTGTTGGAATACATTAAAGGAAGTAAAATAAATAAATAAATAAAAATAATGATTTCTTTAATACTTTCTAAATTTCCTATGCTTTCTTTGTACTATTACCCTAGACCATATTTTTCTGATGGATAATACTTAATTAAAAATTCTATTTTTTATTTTAATAAAAAAAAAAATAGTAATACAACACCCAGTATTATTAAAAAAATAAATAAATAAAATAAAATCAAAATAAGCGCATTTCCATTGTTAAAAAATGAACAAAGGAATTAAAATAGTAAAATATAAATTAGTATCTAAAAAGCTACGCGACATATTTAGAAAAATGAGAGTTATGTTTTATAGAAAGTTAATCATTAGGATAAATTAACTAAAAACATATTTGTACATTTCAACTCTAATCTAAAATAGTCATAAAATGAATATAATGGTTAAAAAAAACATAAAATCAATGGACATTAAAAGGAAGACAAAAACGAACGTTTTAGAGGAAAGATTAAGAAATTTAACGGATTTCAGGATGTAGAAAAGAAAGCGACAACATCTAATCAGAAGAAAAAAATAAACAATTTTAACTAAAATTAACAATTTTAGTTATATGAAAGAATACTGAGGAAAGAAAAGAAGAGAAAAAAAAATTTCACAAGCACTTGACCGCGAAGGTAGTCAAAATCACTTTATAGATAAAAATAACTTAAAATAGTATACGCAAGACTTAAAATAACGTAATTTAAAAGAATTAATGTAACGCGTAAATTAATGATAATGAAAAACTGCCAATATATCTTCTCTGCGTTATACAGGTTAGACAACTGTAACGGCTGATGGAAAAAACAAAATTAAATTAATAATAAAATATGTAACTTCATAGCTCACTATACAAGATGATATTAAAACTATATATTTATTTTTTTTTTTTTTTGTAATCTTATATTATAAAAGATAACAAAAATTATAATTTTATGGTAATAAATTTAACTAAAACAAAATGTAAAAAGTTATATACGAATCGTAGATAAATTTAAGTCTTGAGAAACATTTCTTTATAATGAAAATAATTCTCTCAATTTAAACAAAAATAAACTATTATTTTAATGGTAAAACCAAAGAATAATATTTTACTGATGTCTGGAATATTATTACATCTGTACTTTTTTATCTAGAGACATATAAATCAAGCATAAAATAATACATATCAAATTACATAAATACAACCGTATACGTACGTTATAAAGATATATCCATTAAATTTCTTGATATTTGTTTTAGGTACAATTCTACAAAAACAAATATATTTGAATAAAATCTATTTAAGAAAAAAATTCCGATGAATTATACATAAATTAATATTTAACTATACAGAATGATTCAGCAGGAAAGGGAAATAATTTGGGAATTGATTCTAACAACTTGAAATAAGGAAAAATATTCATATATACGTATGTCTGATAACACTTTTCAATCGAGTTCTAGGCTAGCGAAACATTTCAGCAGGATTTCAGCTCTGCCGATGAAATTAAGTACTGTAATTTTTAAGGTTTTATAAAAGGGGTATATTTGGTGGTTTCTTATGTTTTTTAACCAGGAAAAATAAAGTAGATCCTAGGACTGTATTTTCATCACCGGGAGAACTGAAATCCGGGCGAATTTTTTCACTAGCCGTAACTCAAAAACAAAAACGTTTTCGGACATGTTCGTTTGTATGAAATGTTTTTCTTATTTCAGGCACTAGAATCAGTTACCAAATTATTTCCCTTTCCTCCTGATTAGTTATAAGCAGACACAGTTAATTTAGTCAATACATACTTTTCTAAGGAAAAAAGAAGCACTATAGAGGAGGGTAAACTTTGGCCGTTATTATAATATTAACTTAAAATTATATACATTATTTTATTTTTTTTAATAAATAAAAAAAAGGAAGCAACTTAAAACAAAGTATAAGAAGCTTTAATGGTTGTTAGTTAGGAGAACTCGCCTTCTGTCGTTGTCCAATAAACCTTTTATGTACAAGGTGATTCTGAAACCTGTTTGGAACTGTGGCATACAGCTATGGGGCATATCGTGTCAAAGTAACGTTGAGATTATATTGATTGTACAAAGTTTACATAACAAGTTGGCGAAATTTACTGGAGAGGCACAGTGGTTCACTATGAATGGGAAAATCCACGACTATCTTATATTGCCTTATGTTAGTGACGAGATCAAAGGGTTCGGTTTAAGTTACAGACAGTAATTAGATAGTCATGTGAACTTTCTATCGGTTTATCTCTTAGCAAAGATGTCCAGCGACTGAAATGTCAACACCTGCTGGACTTGGAATATCTGAGCGTCTCTTGAACAGGTTCAGGTTTGGTATCAGATGTGTGATAAACGTCTTTATTATGCGTTAGTGAGGAGTTTAACGCCCTTTAATTCGTCGCATGAATTTATTACGGGCTACTATTCTTTATCTCTATATATTTTTATTTAATTATGTTGAGGATTCTTTTTTGATTTTTTTTTTCACCAGACTATTGTTATCTCTTGAATCATTGTGATCCCAATGCAAGTTGTGTTTAATTATATAGTTTATTGATGATGTTTGCTGGAAACCCTCTTCACGTGCATCTTGTAGTGTAATTTACTTGTGGTTCCTAAATCAGAACAGATTGTAAATACACGATTTTAGGAACAAAAGAAGAAAAAATTAACAGAAAGTATGCTAATCGGGTAAAATTTTTCATGATGGGATTTTTGCAATCCTTACGTTTTATAACTCCTCTAGCCAATAAACAATTTTATCATTGAAAAACTTCGAAAGGATATATGCATATCAGTATTGGTTTTGGTTTAGTATATTGAGACTGGTTAGAACTATTTAGATGAAATTTGGTTTGATAATTTTTGCATATGTAATATTGATATCATGTTACTTTGGTCACAATCGGTTAAGGGGGGCAGGAAGATAAGGCAAATAAAATTTACGGTTCCCGTACCTCAAAATGTTTTTCAAAGGATTTTTAAATTAAATTATTTAATTTCCGACGATGTTTGTTATTCAAATTCCTGTAAAGTAAGGGGGTAAAAACCTTTTTTTTGTGGGTTTTGGACCCAAGTGAAGTTCTTGTACCAGTTAGATTCCATTCTATTCACGTCACTTTGTTTATGTAGTTTGACTTCTTCGGATGAAATTTTAAAATAAAGGAACTGTAAGATTCATCATTTCTCCAAAGCGGAAAGCCAAAGATTCATCAAAAGCGGGAAAGTTATGCAACACTTCAATTTTTTTTTTTACATATTTTTTTACTTGGATACAAACATACATTAATGTTCAAATTAATCTTCTTTCATTCTGTCGAAGGCGTAGGTGCTAAATATTTGCTGGCTTTTTTTAATGGTAAAACTAGTTAATTAATTAGTACTTAATTAACGCTCTAGATATATTCTTTTGGATGAAAAAATAAATTGTTTCCAATAATTTTTGTTTTTTTAATAGGTTCACAGAAATGATCATTACCTACATTGATCGATGTGGTGATTTTTTTAATTTTACTTTACAAACAATTTTTAATAAGAAGATATGTATGATATAATTTAGTGTACATGTACATGTTATTTAATAAATTCTTTTTTAAAGTCCTGATTTCAACGAAATGGAAAATTCCTTTATGTTTTTTTTAAATAAATTTATTTACTATTTATTAATAATCTTCTGCATGCATAAAAAGTAAACAGGTTGTTTCTCCATAACAACCAAAGTGTTTTAAACAGTATTTTTTTTTGTTATTTACCGTTTTATAAAATGTTTGTGGAAGGTTTTTTTGTTGTATTCACATCCATACACACATAAAAAAGCACTATAAGTTTTTTTTTCTTTAACTGAAGACATAAAAATTTTCATAAGAAAAATTCTAGTCACATTCTATTTTCAGTTAAAGTAAATAAAGATATGTTTAAGTGATAAAACGTCTACATGTAGTGAATTTAGTATTACATTCAGTAATAATACGTCGTATTAAATGCGTTATACGGCTTACTATACTAGAGACTATGTAATGAAGGCGGCGCGGGCCAATATTTGCGTTATTCTCCTTTCAAAGACGCGTTAACTTGCTGATAAATGCAAATTTGCATTTACTGATCAAAGAAGGTTCTTTTACTGATCGATATTTGTACGCTGTATAAATACTGGGAAATAAATTCGTGCGCGCATGTGTATTTTATGAGCGGGTGCTGACGAGTAATCACAAACTGAATACTGAGATAAGTTTTGGATTTAGACTGCCATTACTTGGCCGCTTCAGTTCCAACGAGCCATTTACAATTTTTTCGACAAAAATTTATCTATTATATAACTTGTCGTATTACTTATTATTTTATTAGAGATTATATAATAATACCATATCATGTACATGTTTTTAGGTAAAAGCTAATCCAAAAAAAAAAAAAAATGCGGATAGTTGTGTAAGTGAGTGAAAAGCATGAATAATCCAAATGCAAGAATTTTGGACCTTCCCCCGAGACTGATTTATGCTTAATTGCGGGTCCGGTCTCGGGTCAGAGAAGTCCGGTGAGGGTGGTTTAATCGGTATGGGACAGGTTATATTATGCCTAACAACAACTTGGCAGAGCCTGTTAGCTAGTCAGGGACGGAGTCCTGAGTCCGTACCAGACACACCCATTGTGGCGTGCGTAATTGGCATTCCATCATCTCCGGGGGGGAAAAAAAAGGGTAAAGTTAATCGAATATAACTATATAAATAAATGTTGTTAAGGTATTGTAACAAGATCAGTATAGCGGACCTGAGTAACGGATTCCTGCAAATTAAGAAGAAAGTAGTAGAGAATATAATAATGGGTGGAATCCAGAAAGGAGCTAAAAGGAACCCTTTAGTGAAGGTAAAAGGTCCGTTTAACAACCGTCTTTTTTAATACTGCCCATTGACACACAATAAACACCTGAGAAAAGATACCGGACCAAGGTTTGGAATGCATGGGAACAAAAGGCTCGGTCGATCGTTCTCAAGCTTCGACTTGGGTCCGGTCTGGCAGGAAAAGAGAAAGGAGTATAAATATTCCCGGGAAGACCAGTTAAAAATCTTTTTCACAAGGAAACTCTGCGATGTGATTCTGCGAGATAAGAGTCTGAAGAAGTGAGTCTGCAATGCGAGCTCTGCGAATCAGTCCATGAGACGTCAGTCAGCGAGAAGATCAGTGAAGGAACGAATTTTCAGTGCAGATTCGATGCAACTAAGGTAATTTCAGAAGTAATGTCTTGGTGAATTACTGTAAGACTATAAGTGAAAAAGATAATGTACTAAATTTCATTCACACTGTTGTAGTTTTATGGGTGAAGATTAAAGGTATTTGAATGAAAGAATTTTATACTTGTCTTAAACATTGTTGCTAATACAAGACTAGTGGTTAAAGTGTTAAGACTAGCGATCAGGCTAATGTCTTTTGTTAATGGGACTGAACTCTGCTTTTCCATTCTATTTTTCAACTTGAGAATAATAAATATAAACCCTGATGAGTAGTTTCAATTCTGTCTTTTATGTAATCTATATTTATTATTACTATTGATATTTAAGATTATTTGTTTGTTACTGACATTTAATATTTTTATTCTTTACTGCTGCCATTATTGTAATTATTCTAATTATTATTGCGCGATTTTTTTATTGTTGTCTATTATTATTATCACTATTTATTTTGACTATTATAGTGGTTGTGATTATTATACTTTTTTATTTATTTGTTTTATGATTTTCGTTTACTATTATTATTATTACTATCGTCATAATTATTGATTTGTCTTTTTTACTTATGTTTTTAAACCGATAAATTGTAATTATGAAAACATTTTCAATGGTCAATCTCTTAATATCCTGGTTGAGAGATCCTGAGCCGGGAAAATGGGACAGTATTTTAATTGAATATCTTTCCAGATTTACGTTACGTATCTCATGCAACGTAAAATTATAATTAGTAATTGAAATTGCATTCTAAGAATGATTGAAAAGATATGAATCTATTTAATCCGTTTAGAGATAATTAATGACTGTAGACGCGTTGAGAATTTCACGTGAACAAAGTTTTTTTTTTTGTTCAGGAGAATATCATTAAGCTGATCATTAAAAAATTAATTTCAATTCAAATCAGATGGTTGGTTATCCTACACATATATAAAAAAAATTAATTTATATTTTCTTGTAATTTAACACAATGCTTCGGCTTATGAGAAAGAGCCTAAACTTCTTAAAGCTATGATTCAAGAAGGAAGGTATGGAAATGAGTTTAAAAATAAGGTATGGGTTTTTTTTCATTTCTCGACGTTTCATGACCCAGGGACCCGAAAAAAAAGTGGGAAGATTAATGTTTGTACGCAGGTATATATGTACGTTTTTTGCGTGTTTGAGACTTAATAACTTTTGACTACATAAACCGATTTTGATAAGATTTGGTTCAGAGTTTTAAGTATACGGAGCAATTTGTTGTTAAACGTTTGGGGTCAATATCTCTCGGTGGTGAATAGTTTCTTTGTTGTTCAACTTTCTCAAAATTTTGCAAACAACACCACTTTATATTAAGTTTAGTACATGCTTACATGCATATCTTACCATTTTAAAAAAAATTTCCCCTCAAATTCTTCCCCTTACCTAAGAATCGAAACAAGCTTCTTTTTCATTTATTGTATCTATTTTAACCGGATTTTATTAATGTTTTCATACAATCTCAAAACGTGGCTCATTCTCAAGAGGAGAATTTGGCTCGTCTTACTTTTGAATTTTTATTTGTTTTCATCTTTTTTTGTTGGTTCTTGGATTTTTCTCAAGATTTTTCTTTCTCTTTTTTCTGATAATAGTTATTTCTTCTGATTTCAAACTGATTGCCATACTGTAAAGCTTGATTTTAGCTTTTATTGAAGTGTTGTTTTTTTTAATATCTATTGTTACTTGGTTGCCAAACTTCATTTCTTGGTTCTTGTTTAATCAGCTTTTTTTAGTCGAAATCGTAGATTTAAATTGTTTCTCCCAGATATTTAAATTTATTATTTTAGTGATTTTTCATATTTCGTATTTATGAACTTGGGAAATTTTGATGTTAGTCATGATTTTGTTTATCAAAGAGAATTTTCACCCTACTTTCTCTGCTCTTTCTTTTAAGTGTTGTTACTTGTTCTGCTGCCGTTGTTGAGTTTCTCTAAAAAAATCTCAATATCACTGGTAAAGGCCTGGGAAGTTAATTTTAATTCTTTTCACCTTTGGTCCCAATTTATTCGGTGGTTTGTTCCAGTTTTCTCCAGCTTTTTCCATACATTTCTTTCTCTAAGACAGTTAAAAAGAGTTGGTGATAAACCTTCCCCTACTAGTACTCTTATTTTAATTTCGAATTCTTCTTGAACTTCTACCATAAATATTACTTTTGATTTTGTGATTGTAAGGATTATTTTAATTATGTTAATTGTTTTGGGTTTTAGGAGTTTATAGATAAACCGTATCTTTAAATTAATTAAAAATAATTTTTGTATTCGTACATGTTGAACTATGAAAAAAATTTTTTTTTGAGAAAAGTAGAACTCCCACCCGGAAGAATTTCTATTTTTTTTATGTTCTTTAATGTTTAAAAAACTATTTTAAGCTGAGTTGAAAAAGTTAGAATATAAGTTAAAATTAAAATAAAATAAAAAGGTTTATTCAACGTATGTTCATGAAAGTTCTCTGTTGAAAGATAGAAATTACAAATTTTAATATAGGACAGCAATCATATTATTTAAGTACAATGTTATTTATAAATTTATTTAATTTTAAATGAAGAAAAAGTATTAGGCGGAAACTTCAGGAAAAATCTCATGCGTTTAAAAATATCTAATAATATTTAATTACAAAATAATTAAAATGACCGCATTCTTTTCAAGTAGTTTGCAAGTGTATATATATATATATATATATATATATATATGTGCGTATGCGTGCGTTCGTGCGTGCGCGCGTGTGTGTGTTATTCTCTTACACGCTTACGAATAATACTTAGATTTGTTATAATTTAATTTCATAAGTGATAAAGAGGCTAAGAGAGAGAATTATAATATTTAAATAGAGGGAGAAAAGGTAGAATTCTGTTGGACTTAAGACGACTTTCAGAAATTAGTTAAAGCTGTTTTAAGCCTATTATGGTTACAGTTGTAGTTTAACGCAGCATAACGACCCCCTTCCCACAAAATAATAGCTTACATTAATATCAGTGTTAATTGTTTTCTAGGTTTCTTCCAACACCGTTTTATATAAAATTAGATATTCAATAGATTTTAGGGTATGAAAAATGTTAAATATTCTCAAATCCAAATTATATTAATCAAATCAGATCCTTTATTCTTTCATTTTTATAAAAGCTTACAGTTAATGACACCAAAAGATACATTTTCTTAACTTCTAGTGACATAATTTTTCACTTAACTAGATATTAATCCTAATACTAATTATGATGATACTCTAAATTTAACTATCCTAGTCTAATCTAATATATTAATATTGCTTGCAAAGAAAACAATTTATTATTAATTACTTAATTTATTTGATTTATAATATAAAAAATACTGTTTTATAAAAATTAAAACATATAGTGTACAAATTAGAACATAGAGTAAAAGAGTGAGTTTTGTAAAAAAAATGAAAGATTAGGTATCCACAAGGGTTTTGCCCGTTTTGCGGCACCATCCCTTTTATGTTAAATTGTTTTAGTTAAGAGTAAGGGGCGACGAAGGAAACATTATCATTTTATTTTAAAAAATGTGTTTGGTTTTAATTTACAATTTACAATGGCGGAACTTGTCTTATTTACAGTTGAACAGAGAAGATCTATCGTCGTCAATTATTTATCTACACTAATATAATTACATTAACATTACTTTCAACTAGTACTGCACATATTATTCCTATATATAAAACCCTATTTCTAAATTTAAGACCAATAATACAAAGCATTACGATTTAACTATATACATAAAATCATAAATCAAGTAATTACATAAAACATACTTTTAGCGTCATCAATACTAGTTAGCCATCATCTTAATAGCTTTAAGAAAATGTTTAGGTTCTTAACTGATTTTATATTGTTAGGAAGTTTGTTATACAATCTTGGAG
>JAAAKQ030207047.1:0-11730 GCA_010016005.3 Zanna intricata | reverse complement strand
AGGACTTTAACCTTAGAACTCTCGACTTCGAAATCAGCTGATTTGCGATGTCGCGTTAACCACTAGACCAACCCGGTAGGTTGATTGGTTAGTTACTGAAATAATCTAATCTGTCAGGCGGTGAAACGTAAGTTTTATCTGAGATATGCGAGGATGAATGTGAATTTCGATTGGTTTATTCTTAATCGGCTTGGCTTTGGGAGGATAGTTTTGTGTCGTACTACATTCTATTTACCAACATCATGTGACTGTTATGAACTTTAAATAAATTTTACAAAATTTTCACCAGTTTCAATAACACCATTGGGGGTATCATTTACATACTGTTACATTAAACTGTGCTATAATATGTTTTCATAGAAAATTTAATAATAAATTGGAATAAATGTATTTTAACGATTAACCGTAAAATTATACATGCTCCTGAAATGTAAAATTTTATATCACACGTAAAACGTTACCATGTTCGAAGTTTAAAAAGCGTCTAAAATTTATTGTTGAAATTTATTAATTTATAAATATTTCCTAAAAATATTTCACAAAATTATCAGATTATCATTTTGTAAAAGTAGCTTACGTTACGGCGATGATTTTGATTACAACATCCAATTACATATCAAAGTAATTTGTCGTTTTAAAATAGAAATAGATTAGGATGGGTTTCAGTGTTCAATCAGATGACCACGTGTTTTATTTATAAAAAAGGTTTTATTAGTACTTCTCAATAACCACAATAAAAAAAAAAAACTGATTATATTATACGACTTGCTTTAAATGCACTACGTACTGCGTTTTATAAAACTGTTTTTTAAGTCTTAATTTTATTTTTGATTGCTTTATTTAACGGCTGTAAGTTTACATGTTGTTACGGTCTATTTGTGTTATTGTGTATGTGTGTGTGTATCTGTATGAGTATTATGTCGTAAGGATAGAAATAATTTAGCTTGCGTTAAGTTGGTCTTATTAGCTCGAGTGTTGAAACGTGTTCATCGCATCAAACATTCAGTCCAGTCAGTCACTCGGTCGTTCAGACTAATCTAAAACGTGTGAGATTTGTAAACTTGTGATGATGCATTTAAAATTCAGCTCTGTATTTTTATGCCTTCGGTTATCTGGTTTATTTGTTTATGAATGTATGTTATATGAAGTGGTTTTGTAAATACTTTTTCGTTCTTTATATCCTTCGATTAAAAGTTTTTTATGTCACGTCAGTTGTTCGATATATTCCCGATTGTATTTTTATTAAATACCAGTGCCTTCACTTGCATCATTTCTTCTTTGTCCGTCATTTGAAAATACATATTCAATAACGATTGATATCTTTAGAACAGATTGACATATGTTAATACAATTTACTCAACACATATTAAAAAAAAAAAAAAAAAATGTATTAAAATTTTACCTTTGGAAATTTCAAAATGGCGGCCATCAAACTTTTAATCGTTAATTAAATGGTAGGTATTAGTTTCATTTATTTATATTTTATTAGACAGATTGACACCTCAGTTGTTAAAGTGGTTAACAAAAGTGTTTCCCAAAATTTATGCAGTAACAATTTCATGCCTAACAGCAATAGTTAATTATCAATTATTTTTAATTCAATTATCGAAGATAAATTTTAATCGTTTTTCAAACCAAAAATTTTTAAATTTATTTATTATGTAGTTGTTGGATACATGTAGACCATATTTTATTGAATATCTCAGTTTCTTAAGACATAAATTTCTATTTAAAGAAAAACAGAAAATGGTAGTCAAATGGGAAAGTGAAGCGCGATAGTGAAAATGAATGATAGTAAACGTCCGGATCGCTCTCTCTCGTGCGTGCGCGCGCGCGCGCGCGTGTGAATATTCGCGCGCGCGTATGTTTATGTTTAGTTTTTCAGTATGTAAAATTTAAGTTATACTTGTATGTAATTGTACATCGATTTCTGACGTGGAGCGTTAGATATATTTTATTTTATTTGATATATTTTCTATACACTTTATAAAAATATTTATGATTGATCTAGATAAAGTTTAACATTTCTATAAAACCCTGGATCAGAATTTTTCAACAATTTTCACAGAAACTTTGTTTGAAATTTCAAACAAGATTTTCTTCCCTTAATTATATTAGAAACAGTTTTTTTTTTTTTTTTATTTACACGCTACGGAAGAATATTAGTTAAATTAATAACAGTTAAACACGAAGATTTGTGTTGTGAATAATATTATGTGGTGTAGCAGAATAATATTATTATTAATTTATTAATAATAAATAATTGTCTTTATTGATCTCACAAAAAAATACATTACAGTGAAAAAGAGTAACATTACACTTAACAATTACACTTAACCACCGTTAAGGTGGATGAGATGAATGAATTGTAGCGTGTGTAAAAAATGTCATGCCTGACCGGGATACGAACCCGGGACCTCCGGAATGAAAGGCTGAGACGCTACCACTCAACCACGGAGGCCGGCACACTTACAATTAGACAATACTCATGATCTATGGACCGCTGAGGGGGCTGACAATAAAAATTAATATAAAATATCTCAAGATTTTTATGATATTAATAAAAGAAAATAAATACAAAATAGAATTACAAGTAAATACATCGATAGATGCGAGTACATATGTATAAATCAAACGGTTACAATGAAATTTAAGAAGAAATATAATAAAAAGAAAAGAAATAATTAAAAATTAAATTCTTGAATCAAAAGAAAACGATTAGCCCAAGATCTTTAAAAAATTTACTCACAAGTAACCCGTTATTATCATTTAAATAGTCCTTTAATTCACAAAAACTTATTTTAAGGTTGAAGACTTGCAAGAAAAATATTAATTCTTTTAATGTTGGACACGGTGCTATAAAATGGAAGACTATTCTCCATTATTACATAACAAACATAATTTAGAATAGCTGGTGAATGAATATTTATTCAAATAAATGAATTCGGTTCTTGCTCTGAAAAACCAGTTAATATATTTACAATTGTTATTCCACCTTCATATTTTCATCGACATCATTCAAAAATAGAAAGAACAGGAGAGGACTTAATGTAAAGCCTTTCTTTATTTCAGTACATATTTCAAAATATTCCTTCTTCCTTTAGTTAGTTCCTTGGAAGTCCAAACGTTGCGCGCGTATCGGCATACGTAATATAAGAATAGAGATTATTTTGGAGGAGATAAACCGATTTTGGAGCTTTGACCGTTTGTAAAATAACGCATATTGATTTATGCGATCGAATGCTGGAGTTAAATCGGCAAAAAAAGCGAATGCCTTTTGTCTTCTTATATTTTATTTAATTTTAATAATACTTGTTAAGGTATGAATATTATCGACCGTGCCGTAAGAAACATTAACTTGAAATTCTTTCAGTACATTTATTTTGGTTAGTCCAACGCGTAAGTCTATTCAGTATAAGGCCAGCAAATAGGTTCCCTGTGGCATTATTAGAATATATGCCTCTGTAATTGGGATACCGCATTCAGATCTCCTTTTTTGTGTACGGGAAATATTGACTGTTTGAAGTATTTGGACTCGATTCCGATTTCATAAATTTTATTATATACTGTTAATAGTTTTTGTAGCAAGTAATCAGGCGCATTTTAAAAAATTTCATAAGATATTTCGTCATCTCCAGGAGCTTTGTTATCTTTCATTCCTTTAAGAATACTAAGGCCGACGTTTAGTTGTTCCTTTGCGACAAAGTATTATTACAAATGACGATTGTTAAATGGTCTTGTTATCTTTACTAAAAAGATTACTTTTAGAGCCTTTCTGGGATTCTCCCGTTATTTTTTATACTACTTTTTTCTTAATTGATAGGAATCCGTTGCTCAGGTCCGCTATACCGGTATTGTTTCAGTACCGAAAAGGACCCCTCCACTTATTCTTTCAAAATGACACATTTTTTCAGCAAGTATCCAATTTACATCATAAAATATTCTTAAACTTAGCAAAATAATATTCTTCAAATACATAATTTCAGACAGAAAGAACATATCGTGATCCTCTAAAAACCATCAAAATTCTAGATTATAAAATTTATCCTTAATAGTGCATACATTATAGGCTATAATAGTTAAATAATCAGATAGATATGGCACATGAAGATTGTCCTTAGGCTTCAATTGACTCAGAGGAAGTTGGGACATCGGTACTGCGACGAAAAAATCGGCTACATTTGGCACTTTTTTTTTTGTCATTTGGTTTTAATAGTCGCTCCCCTTCCTCTTTTTAACCTTTTCCTCCGTAGAATTTGTATCCATTTCCATGTCAGCTTGATTATTACATATTTTCATAAGATCTTCATAGTATTAAATTTTCCATCTACAGAAAGTCCATTTCGATGCATCTAGAAGACAGTCCAGATTCCTACAGGTTACTTCTAATAGCCATCAATACCTTAACGCTTCTCCGGCATTTGTACATAATATTCCTAAGAAATAAAAATCTTCTTACACTTTAGTTTCACTCCGTTGCGTAAAATCATTCCTTTCTTTATACTAGACACAAAGAAACTATAATAGGCCGAGGCCGGTTTGATTTGACTCCTATCCTGCTGACATAAGTTAAGTTCTATTTCATTTAACTATCAGTTCATCCATTTCGCCTTTCAAACCATCCAGATTTTCACCTTTTTTCTCAGTGACATCATAAAAGATTAACTTACCTAAAAATTAAAGTGAGTAACTTATACACTTCAAAAATTGTCATTTATGTGAAAATAATCTTCTTTCTCTTTACCCGTTTAGCTTCCGGAACTACCGTAAGGTATTACTTTCGGACGATGAATGAGGATTATATGTATGAATTCGAATGAAGTGTAGTCTTGTACAATCTCAGATTGACAACTCCTGAGGGGTGTGGTTAATTGAAACCCAACCTCCAAAGAACACCGGTATTTACGATTTAGTATTCATATCCGTACATTCATGTACTAATAAACGTATTAGTTACATTGTAAAGTAACTAGAATCTGAACCTTAGAACTCGCGACTTCGAAAACTAATACATACACATTTAACACACGTTCAATTAAACGATAATTAACAGTAAGATAAAATAATTAAACAGAAAATAACATGAACGCATATACAAGTTTCACAGAATCATTATATTAAACTTGAATTTAACAAAAAAAAAAGTATATATAACTCAGAAATATATATATAAATAATGGTTTCTTTGAATTTTACCTGTACATGCAAAAACTACTCAACCGATTGTGGTAAAAATTTGCATGAACTTAGTTTTTAACAGGGAAAGCATATAGGCTTATTTCCGTTATAAATTGTTTCACAATTTGAAGATTGTGGCCATTCTAATAAGTGAATTCAACTTTACTATGGCCAAACCGTTGGACATATTTATTCAAGATCAGTTGCAGTATTTGAAATTATAAAAATACTATTATTATAAAAAAAATTATAAAAATACTTATTTGCAGTATTTTTCGGTTTTCAAGAAAAGTACCTTTAAAAATGCGACATAGTACGGCGCGGCGGCTCAACCAAAACAGCCTCCTTTTGCGCGACAGGACTAATGCACCTGCTTCCAGTTATTTGGTTAAAAAACATAAAATAAATAAAAATAAAATAAAAACTGAAAAAGGATATACGGTCATCTCCTCGTGGTGGTTTGTCGGGTAACACCTACGAACTGTGGGAATTCTGAAATTCGCAAACTTAAGAAGTTGCAATTTGCAATTTTCAAAATTCGTACTGTCGTAACTGTTACTCTGAAGAATTTATGTAATGGACTGATTATTTTAACTGAAGGAAAGGGCGAGCAAAGCAAATCCTGACCGGCCAGTTTAATTTTTAATAAATTATGTATTTAATTTTATTCTATTAAAATAAAATAAATTTTAACGATTCTTTTTTCTTTTTTTTTTAAATTACGACCAAGGCGTTTCCTTCAGAATAATAATACAATCTGGTTGGTATCTGGACAAACTCCGGAGTAGTTTAAGTTATAAAAAAGAAACTGTAATTTTGAAGATCAATATTTTTTCTTTCTTATTATTATTATTATTATTGCGTTGTTTATGAAGTCACGATGTCATTTTAAATAAACTTTCCATATACTTAATTCAATGATTTTTTTTTTAAAGAATTCAGCAGTAAAACTTAGTTTATGTATTTACTTTTTAATTTAAACTTTTCTTCGTTTTATAAATGATTATTATTTAAGGAAAGAGAATACTGCTTTCGATATTCCTTTAAAAAAATATATATATAATTGCCGAATAATAATGAACATTACGCCAAATTAATTAGAATTTTAAATGGATGCTGCGAAATATATATATATATAAAATAAAAGATTAGGTATAATTTTTATTATTGCAGTTATTAGCATAAGAGATCCCGTTTCTATTACTCATTCCGGTGTAATTAGTATTGTTTGAATGTTGTAGACTGTTCTATCGTGGTCTTCTTGTGCGGTCTCCAATACGGAGGTCTCAGCAACGCTCGTTGTTTTTTTTTAACTGGTGATATAGAATAATTTCTTGTACTATACTTTTAGGTGATCCTTTTTTTTATGTGAAATTTTAATATATTACATTTTTAGAAGAGAACTAATCAGTTTGGCAGGTATCGGTGTAGTTCTATACTATTTATACATGTATGTGGATATAAAGTGCGTTCGGAAAGTCGCTGGGTGCAGTATGCTTAAAAATTATGTGATGAATTCTTTCGGTATTAGGTTGGTTGCCCTGTGGCCCTTCGTTGGGCATTGCTCAGTAGTAACCAAGACACAGTTGTTGAGTTGCGATTGAACTTGTTTCGTTTATAAAACCAAAATTTGCGAGAAACGTAACGGTTCTTTCGGTACAGGAACACATTTTTCTCGTTGATCACGACTTTCGTGAAAGTGACAAATGTACTGATTTAGTGAAGCACAAATTTTTCGAAAAATTTTCAAATACTACTGCTCCTACCACGCTCTGTTGAAGACGCTGATCGAAGCCGAAAACCACCTAAAAGAACAGAAGCTGATGATATTTCGGTTGCTGTAGCCAAGTGTACATCAATCGCAAGGTATCGGACATACTACTGCACAGAAAGCTCTAAGAAATGAACTAAAATGTTTCCTCTAAAAAGTAATGTGTGTTCAACAATTAAAACCTACAGATCATGCCAAAAACTAAATTATTGTCAGTGGTTTAAACTTTATTGAGCAAAAAGTTTTGAAAGATTCAAAAATCCATATTTTTAAACTTTGATCGGCTTGCTTTCCCACTCCCAATATTGCACCTAAACTATTTTGTTGGCTTGCGTTACTATTATGCTAAATTAGACATTAAAAAAAATTTGGTTAAAAAAAGCAATAAATAGAAAGATAGTTTTTGTTCCATTTTTGGTGAAGGGAAAATGTTTAGGTAAATTTATTAAAAAAAATATGGTAAAGTAACCATGCATACGTGTAATGAACTAAATCTAATGTGTTATTTTTACAGTTTTGAGAAAATTGACCCCATACACCATAGAGATTAACCCCAAAAAATCGTATACACTGAATCTCCGTACAAAATTTCATAAAAATCGGTTTATCTTGTTCTAACACTCCATTATACCTCCCTTTTTTATTGTTAGGAATTGAAACGTAGTTAAATACAAAAAAACCTTACCCCACTTTTGACTGATTACATTAAATTTTTTCATTTTACATTAGTAAAAGAAGAGAAAAAGGGGTTTTCAAAATGTTTTTCTCAAGTTTTTGACCGTGACCTATAATTTAACATATTATAGACATTTCTTGATAGGGTTGAATTATAAACTTTGAAAAATATTTAAACCGAAGGAAAATAGGACTAAGCAATGAATAAATGTTCAATGTTTTGCCCTACAAAAATAGTGAACTCTATTCATTCTAACACAACAGTCCACACGATTAGTGACTCACGTACCCGCTCAAAAAATTCCTGGCTGCTTCCTGATTGTTTGAAAAGAGAGGAAAATTTTATCCTTCAACTGATGAACATCGCATGTTGGTGTCGAGTAAACAAGAGACTTTCATATTTCCTGATAATAATCTAATGGGTTCAGATTTGGGAAGCGTGCATACCAAGAAGAATGGGACTGCTCCGTCCGACCAATCTACCTTCCTTGAAACGATCAGTTAATTATTCTCTGATGCCAGTTGTAAAGTGGATAGGCGCACCATCATGCTTGAACCACAAGTTCATTGTGTTTTGCAAAGAAATGTCCTCTAGAAGTTCAGGTGGTAGGTCTTTTGTTATGAATTCCAAATATGAATTGCCTGTCAATCTATGTGGCAAAAAGAAAGGCCCTATTATCTTATCCGTGTAGATTGCTAACCAAACATTCAGAGAAAAACTTGTTGATTTCCTGCTTGAAACACTGCATGAGGAATTTCCTCACTTGAAACATGTTGGTTGTGGAAGTTGTTTATAACATCCTTAATGAAAGACACGCCTCGTTTCTAAAAAAAATGTTAGATATCCACTACGGATTACTACGGATATTGGGCACACTTGTTAATTAATCACCGATTGAATTGCAATCGTTGATTGGTTATCACCGTTACAGCTTGTACCCGTTGTAGATGGTATGAGTACAATAATTGCGAGTATAAAATATTCCATATTGTATTACGAGTTATGTTTTCTTTGGTAGCAACTCTTCTACACGATAATTCTGGATCCTGTGCAAACTTGTTCAGTCCCTTTCTTCTATGTATGGCGTTGAAACTGTTTTAGGTCTACCATTACCACCTATGCTTCAAAAATCCCAGTTTCCCTTAAACGTGAATGAAGAGGTGAAAATAATTTTCTATTTGGCTGATGGCGGTTAGGATGCTTTTATTGAAAAAGCCGTTTTGCCTCCCACGCATTGCTACTGAGCAAGACCGTATGTAAAATGCATATCAGCGAGTTCATTATTTGTATAATTTTGAATGACAACTCGATTAATGACAATTTTAAATAAAAAAAACAAAGATTTTAAAATTCAAACCACCGCTATCACAATTCAATGTAATAAAACGTGAAATTGTGGCTTGTTTAGAAGTGAAAAAAAAGTTGTTTCAGTTGCAATAGTACTTATTTTTGTAGCCTTTTTTATTAATAAAATTTGTTGGAATGTGATTTTCTCATTTTGTTTATTGCTGAGAATTGTTTGTAAGCTAGCTCTTACAATAATTATTATTAAATATCCGTTATATTAATTTTTAGCAACTTTAATCAGAAAATTTGATTTAGTTAAGTGAGTCCCGATAATAAAAAAAAAAAACAAGATGGCCGTAATATTTATTGAGGACTACTATTTGGAATAACTGTTGTTTGTCGTCGGATTTTTACGAATAAGGTGTTTTGTTCACAAAAAAAAATGCTTCATAAGTTTTATAATAAAACACAATTTGATAAAAAATAATAATTCTCCTAAAATATTTTAAGATTGAAAAATTGAAACGATAGCCATTTTTAAATTTGTCAACGAAGAGTATCGTTATTTTTTCCTATTAAAAAAATGTTAGTTTAAAATAAAAATTACAAAATTTTATAGCGTTAAACCATTCCTGAAAAATAATTTTTTTCTTAAAAAAAAAAAAAACAAATTGGCGGTCAGATAGAAAAATTTGCGTTTTCGTACCTTTTTTTTTTGAGATGAATGAATTGTAGCGTGTGTGAAAAATGCCATGCCTGAACGGGATTCGAACCCGGGACCTCCGGATGAACGACCGAGACGCTACCACTCAGCCACGGAGGCCGGCCAGCGTTTTCGTACCTATGTCAATGGACAATTTTTCTTCAGTATGTTAAGTAGAATTACTTCCTACAGTTTGACCTCATCTTTTAAGGTCACCTGGTACATACACCTGTGTATATACCGGGCTATATATAAAGCTAAATTGGTTTACTGTCATTTCTCCCGTCAGCATCCCGTTCGGTCGCCCTAGAGCATAAGACCGAATGTCCGTGCCTCGAACGGCTACTGTGCCTCGGAAAACGTTTAAGTTACCATTTATTCTAAAGCTCCTGGAAGTAAACTAAACTAATTGCGTGAACGGACTAAGCGTGGCGCACAACAGCACTCGCTTACGTGTCCCACCTTTTACTTGTCATATATCATATATAAAACTAATTGGGTTGGCGCACCTCGTCTATAATAAAAAATATATGACTTGTCAACATATAAATGAAATTTCGTCGATACTAAAACTAAATAAGTCTAGAGACAGCAATTCGCTTCCGCGCCTAAGTCGCTGAATGCCAGAAAGTACCTGTACACCATCTTTACTGCGCTTGGAACCACAGTAAAGGCCGATATCCAGCCATTGTCAGTGCAACGTTCGGTTTCCAACAGAAGCAGGGTTGGAGTCTTCCCTTAATAAACTATTGATGTCGGTTGAACACAGCAACTGCATCAATATATAAAGCTAAAGCTTTATATGTCTAGAGGTAGATGTGTTGTAACTCCAAACAGCTGAGGTTTTAATTTCGGAAAGGGGTTTTCCGAAGTAGCAAACTGTTCGTGTAGATCTCGTTAGCGATTCTTAAGTGCTCGATGATTTGAAGAAAGTTTCGGAAGGTAGACACTTTCTTTAAAAATGAAAATACTTAAAAACAAATTTAAACTATTTCTTTATTATTTTGCAACCGTTTTGTAATATCTTATACATGAAAAATAAAATATCTAGTTTAAATTCATTCTGGATAGCTTTAAAAGTTTTTAGAAGAATAATTTAAAATTAATATTGGGAAGGAAAAATATATATCACGTTAAATTAATTAAATTATCAAATATGATATTTAATATAAAATTTAATCCAAACTATTTGAAATATAACGATTGTATTTTCTTTTTTGTATCATGACTAATCATTCAATTTTGGATGTTAAATTTAAAAAGAGATATTTTAAAACTGGTATTACTACGCTCACTTTTTGTTTTTACGTTTTTAAATTCAGTCGCTTTACTTAGATAATTAATCTAAAATTTATTAAGATTAAAATTTCATTTTGTCTTCCGGTAGGATTTTTATTTATTAAAGTTTTACTGTAATTAATTTTGAAAATTTTTTATAGCCATGATTTAATATAAGCACCATTATTAAAATAAATTGAAACTAATCGTAAATAAGTGAAATATTAAAAACTTAAACTTTGGTGACATTTTATTATAGTTAAGATACTCTTTTTAGTTTTTATGTTAAATCCTCGAAAAGGATTAGCCTTTTAGGAGTAAGAGATATTGTTGGTTTTGTATAATTTTTTTTGTATGTGGTTTTTTTTTATTATTATAAATTATCTTGTAAATATAAATAAATAAATTTATGTAAAACAGTATTTAAAAATTAAAATTGAAATGTAGAATGACATTTAGTGCTTCGGTAAACCTCTTAATTAACAATTCGTTCAAGTCTGTGATTTCCATTTAATACTTTATTTCCATAGAATTATACTATTACATGTATTTGTTCAGTAGATTTTTAAAAAATAGTTATTATTTTTAATTTTTGCATAATGTATCCCTTTTATTGATTGTTAATATTTTAAAGAACCAACTCTGATTGGTGTTTTTTTTCTTTTTTAAATACTGATTTTATACCATTTTATAATTCCTTTTTATATTTAGTTTTTGTGTATATATATATATATAGTGAAGTTTTTTTTACGAAAAATTACATATACGAGGGCCGTTTTTTTTTCGACCTCCGATAGGCTATAAATAAAAGACAAGTTCATATAAAACAATAATTTT
>JAAAKQ030207036.1:0-11730 GCA_010016005.3 Zanna intricata | reverse complement strand
CGACCACTCCTGAGAAGTATGAATCACCACATGTACACACACACACACACACACACACACACACACACACACACACACACACAATATTAATTTTTATATAAATTATTATAAATATATATTTTCTTTGTAAGATTCTAAAAAAGTACATTGGTATTCTCTTCTGTATTTGTAAAAAGGAATTTTTTTTACAAAATCAATTAACAAAAAATACGCATTCATATAATGATCAAATGTCGTGGGATATAAATTAAATTATTAACTTCCTGAACACGTCATGAAATACTTTACTTGTGGTAAGTTGGAAAGCCCACTTACCTGTGGGAACGGAAGATATTTAATACACTCACTACTGAACAACAAATTATTATTCTATTTTTTTTTTTCATTTTTTTTTTTTGTCGATCAGACAAACTTGTGTTAATGGTTTGATGATCTTTTAATTATGATTATTGAAAGAACAGAGATCCAGTATGACTCAAGGACAAATTATATTGTCCAATGCTACATGTGAGAACAATCTTGCAATTACTTTCTCTATATTTATCTTGACAGATATTTCCGGTAAAGGGAGTTTATGCGAATCCGTAACTCTTATTTTGGATGAGAATAATCCGTTTAGATAATTTACCTTTTAATCATCTAACTCGACTCACTTCGCATGTATTTTATTTATACTACTATTATTTGTTGCTTTGTGTTTTCCTAGTTATTACTAAAATATACATTTTACTAATTATGTTCCAAACAAAAACGTAATTTTCAGAAAAAAAGGCAATATTTCTTTAAACAACATCACCTTATTATTACATAATTTATTTGGCCTTTAAAACGCTGGTGAGAACTAGAGTATGATTATTTTTTTTAAGTATATATTTTAAAATTAATTTAATATGTTCTATTTTTAGGAAGTAACAATCTTTATGTATCTGTGTTACTTTGAGCAGTATAAGTAAATATTTTATATTACTCTGGTCTAATACATTATTTACGATGGCCGTTCTTAATAGATAAAAAAATCTGATGTTGACACCACGTGACGTCATTTTATGCCTATTAAATTACATATACACGTTTTTTTTTTAAATGAAAAATACATATAATTTTACTTTATAAATAACTTCTGATATTTTTCAATTTTTTTTTTTTTTGCCGGCCTCCGTAGCCGAGTGGTAGTGTCTCGGCCTTTCATCCGGAGGTCCCGGGTTCAAATCCCCGATAAGGCATGGCGTTTTTCATACACGCTACAAATCATTCATCTCATCCTCTGAAGATATAACCTATCGGTGGTTCCGGGGTTAAAAAAAAAAAAAAATTATAGTTATGGAATTTTTGTAGTATAATTTTTTTAAATTTTATTGTAAAGTTAAAAAAAATAGGAGGTGAAGTCTGATTCAAATCGATGTGCTTTCCCCTTGTAAGATCGAAATATTTTATTAATTAAAATTTTATTTGGCAACTTTGATCCAATGAGAATAAATATCATTAACATTTATGATATCATAAATATCATTTATGATATTTTGTTGAAAAGCTCTCAATGAGGGCTTATTACTGCAGTTAAGAAAAATTATAAAATCCAAATTCTTTGGGGAGTTTGGGATTTTTGAAAACTTCTGGTTTAGTCGATTGCAAACCAAAGGAAAGGTGCACAACTAGATGTTGCAATAGTCCTAAATCCAAACTTTTAACATCCTACGGCTAATCGTTTTTTAGTTATGCAAGATTCATACGTACATACGTACGTTGTACTTACATACATGTCATGACAAAACTAGTCAAAATCGATTCAGGTGTGGTTAAAATGAATATTACCGTTTAAATCTGAAAATCAAATTTTTTCGCGATTGTAATACTTCCTTTACTTCTAAAAAGGAAGAAAAAACAATATAAATTTGCAGAATACATTAAAAATGAGTGAATGACATGCTATCGATAAAATAATGAAACAAAACTGAAGCTAATATAACAGAATTATTTCATTTAACAACTATAGGGAAAACTAGGGCAAAAACTAATGGCAATGCTGTTTTATGGGTATTAAAATTCTATAGAAAATTTTATCAATATTCCACAATCAGGGTAACTTTACGTTTATCGTGATTGAGGTAAACTAAAAAACATCAAAAATTACATAAGAAAACAAACAGACATACAATGGAAATTAAAAATATCTTTTATGGATATTTAAATGATTAAGATAACACAAAAAACAACTACAAGAAAAAATTAGATATTTAAAAGATCAAATACAAAGTAGATTTTTAATTTCTTGTACATTTATGATTATCTGCAATGCAGATGTTATTTTATACTAAACTTAATTAATAATTATAAATAACATTTAATTGTCACGTCAATTAACTTCATGAATGACTTGAGGATAACAGAAAATTAATCGTCGTTTACAGCCAATTTGCTGAAATTAAACAAGATATTTTCTATAATGTTCTTAAAACTTTTTGTATAAATACTTAAGTTAGCAATATGGTTTGTTATTTATTAAAAAAAAAAAAAAAACGAAAATAAGTTTTACTATTACAATTAAAGATAGATATTTTATAAATAAACATTTATTTAAAGTTTATTTCGAGTTAATACGTATTAACAAATATATTTTATAATATATATATTTAACAAATTAGTGTGCCAGCCTCCGTGGCGCGAGTGGTAGCGTTTCGGCCTTTCATCCGGAGGTCCCGGGTTGGAATCCCCATCAGGCATAGCCTTTTTCACATACGCTACAATTCATTCATCTCATCCTTTGAAGATATAACCTAACGGTGGTTCCGGAGGTTAAAAAATATATATATCTATACATGAGATAATATTCTCATACCACCAAAATAACTGTTGATCGTAACAATGAGAATTTTGTCCAGAAATTCATAATTATTCAAATCCCTTCTTGATTCATTCAAATCAACAAATTACCAATTTAACAAATTTCTAATAGGTACCATAATCTATTTCTTTCTGATCTGCTCTGCTTTCGGAAGCGAGGTCAATGCTTGCACCCATTACACCGCAGCTCCATTACAGAGTTCTCAACACATTCATTTTCATTCTAACAGCGAATATTTCAATTATCCGAGCCTCGATCAAAACACTATCTTGGCG
Source organism: Zanna intricata (assembly GCA_010016005.3). Classification (NCBI taxonomy): domain Eukaryota; kingdom Metazoa; phylum Arthropoda; class Insecta; order Hemiptera; family Fulgoridae; genus Zanna; species Zanna intricata. The sequence goes on along the minus strand of JAAAKQ030207036.1, from coordinate 8,613 downwards.
GAGTAAGCACCTAGGCAGGTCTCTAGCCACTCGTGTTGTTACTCTATAGATCCTTCAGTCATCCTCCGTAGGGCCAGAAATCTTAGGAAGCCAGCAACTATGTTCCATTCCCTTTTGGTTTTCCAATTAACTTATAGATCAAATCCAGAATTGATCCAGTTAAATGCATACGCTTGCTTGTTCAGAATTTTATGAATCATCAGTATTTTAATATAAATCAATTAAAAGAATATCGTGCGCACGCATATTCGTTTTTACAGGATGCAAACTGCGAAATTGATGTTTTAAAGTATCTGCAGTGGAGAGTTTCTCTAGTCAACCCACACATTTTGCACTGCAGAATGTATTGCGTCTGCAATACAGCTTTATTAATGAAAACGTTATAATGACTTAATTTTATAACTACATAGAATAATCACGCGGTGTATGATAATTGAATGGTATTCCGAATATAGCGATTTGACTGCCTACTTGCGTTAGCACATCATTCTTCTTTTTAATTATACCAAACGAAATTATGTTTGATCTGATAGAATCAATTATTATAAATTCGTCAATAACTAATATTACTTAGAGTGTTAATAAATAAAATTATTTTTTTGTACAGCATAGAAGATTACTAAATATTTTTCCTTAGAGCTGCTCGATAGAAAACGAGATATGATGAAGGCCACATATAAATTATTAATAAGGTTATTAATTATTCATGTTAATACATACTCTGTGCAGTTTTAGTGATTCCCATACAGCTCCTTCAAACTTTATTTTGGAGTTAGATGCAATAACTGAAACATTTCACATAAATTCGCGATAATCTACTTTACGGGAAGTCTGAACATACCATCGTGCCTGATAATCCTCAAATCAGCCACAACTACCTGAAGAAACAGAATAACGCCAGTTTGAAAAAACCTAATAATCATATCTTTGGTGACGTCGGTTTATATATGACATTATACGATAAAACAAATGAAGATAAGACAGTGGTTTGTTTATCGTTAACGATGAAAACTTTTTTTCGAATTTGAGAAATATTTAATCAAATATTTAATTGTATATTACCGGAAAATCCTTTCCGATAGTGATGAATAAGTACCAGTTCAAGCTGGATGAGTTTTTTTTTGTTTTTGAGTGAAAAAAAAAACCATAACGTTATCATCGCTCGGATCAAACATAACACATTAAACTAAAAAGTAGATTAAAACTAAAATATAAAAATTAATATTACAGTATAATTTACATCTAGTATTCCACCCCAATCTCCGTAGGGAAAGACACGCACCTCGTGACGATTCCGGTCACCATACCATCCCTTCCGTTTCTAGCTTTGATGGGATTTACCGGAGGTCGTCTATAGACCCCCTAACTGATTACATCTCACAGCTATCAACCGGCCTCGGTCGGAATTCCACCGATGCAAATGCATAGGTAGACATTTATCATCAATCTAGTTTAACTCAGCAGCAATCACCCTCGCCGTAGGATTATGTCGACCTACATCGTCGCCTTCACAATTAACTAACCGTCAACACGGAAGCACGAACCCTGCGCCTAATCCACTCTGTACACCAACTCATATGACTGTGAATGACCCAACCCTCATTTATTCGAGTCTATGTGTACCAAATCCACCACCCAAAAAAGGTTGGTCGCAACAACGAAATTCAGACCTAACTAAATTAAATACCTGCATTCAGCAATAAATAAAGGGAAAGGAGGACAAACTACTCCTAAAACGCCGCTTTTCCGTGACATTCTCTTCTCGTTACAAAGAAGTCGCATCCGCCGAAACAGGCAGACACCCCCGACGATGTCAAGACTACTAACCCTAACAAAACCGGCATGCCATAGCCGCGCCCCACTTTAGAGAGCGAAGACGCCACCCCGCCGGAGCCAATCCATAATGTCAAAACAACCTCACCCACCGCTATCACTAAACATTTATTTAAAATATTATCATAGTAGGAAGCTTTAAGATAAAATATGATTTAATTAAAAAGAAAAGCAAAGAAAAAATATACAAAAAATTTAAATAAATAAAATTTAAGGAAGTCCGAGTGGTGTGTAAAGGACCCCTTTTCGTATAACAAAAGAATTTAAAAAACTTAGAATCGTAATAACAATTTTTTTTTTTTTTTGGTGGGGATAGGGGTTGGGAGATGGAAATGCATTTACGGACGGAGTATCGAGCTCCTATTGGGGGTATTAAACCGGCTGAAACCATCATCCTTTCTACCAGGACTCGATCCGGAATCGTTTAACACATTACTTTAGGCCGCCACACTCCCAGCTGCCGTTGGGAATAATAATAATATTAAAACTAAAGTACTAAATATGTTAGCACTATAATAAACAAATACAACACGAATAACGAGAGGTAAATAAAAAATTACTTGTTTGTGTCGGCAAATAATATAAGATTTTTATGAAACATATTTAAACTCAGTAGGAATAAGAATACCCGGTCTAAAATATTGTTGTCATTGCCTGGGATACAGCAAATGTTTTTCTGTAATTTAAATTTACGAATCAAGGCCGGGAAACATATTCAATCCACAAGGAAACGCACAATCAAGCGACAGTCACATCGTACATAAGTGGTGCATTTTCTGATAACAACAGATATCCGTAGCACTGTATCATGTATCACGAGTAGCACTGGTATGTCCATATCGCAATCAGCAGAAGATCACTTTTTCTCGGAAATTTTTCTACGTGAAGAGTTCTATGGCAATACAGAATCCTTCATGTGTTGAAGTTTATTATCTACTGTTGCAGTCAAGTCACCTTCCTACTTTTCTCAAAGTTCTCCAGAAATAACAAAATTGGCAGTAGTAACGTGAGTGGTGAAAGACACTACATGCCTCTTTAGTAATATTGTTTGTGGCTATAACAAACAAGGTGGTACTTAATACATCATCCAGCATTCAGTAGACAGAGATTCAAGTCTTGTCTTATTCTGTTTATGATATTTTTTCGAGGGAAACAGAATGATGAGCCCGATGAAATATGGTGGACGTTAACGCCCCTTACTGTTAACGACGAAGATGAAATTTGGTAAAGGACTTTTTTTATATCTAGAGAATCGAACTCAAGAGTTCTGTGAGAGATTTAATTGCAGATATGCAATTTAATAGGCAGAGATTTTTATGGTGACAGCAGGGATGAGGGTAGCTAATTGTATCTTTGTAGCTAATACCTCATCTCACGTGAAGATAGCAACCCCCACCATTTTTCCTACTGTTTGCGAGACAGTGGTATCTCACGAAGAAATACCCCTGAATGTAACTGTATCTTGCCACTGGAAGTGCTAATCTTGAAAGCACATTATTAAAGGTCCTCGTACGTGCAACAGTACCTTAATATTTTCAACGCGGGACCAAACAGTACTAACTTTCCATTGGACAATGTTCATAAATGAAGGTAACCATATATGTATATATATGGTCACTACAGATATACATAAATACAGAATTACAGATATGTACAAATAACTATACAGATGATATGGTTTTCTTTTTTGAATTTTTAATTTTAATAATTTCTGATGCCCTGGGATCGGGTGGTTCCTCACCATATCCTTTATTATACGAGATGATGGAGGAGGAGATTTTGATAAATGGAAAGCCGCAGACGACAACCCAGAAGGAATATTTTTGAAGATTCCCTTAAGAGGGAGCTTAATAGATGGTTTAACGCCAGCTGCATTTACTCCTATCCGTAAAGGCAAACTTTGGGGACAGGAATTTTCAAAGAGATCCTACTTGGTTTCACTAGCTACAATACTGAACATTTGTTCATCTTAGTTAGCTCTAGAATAGTTACTGTGAGCAAAGCAACTTGATCAGATAACATCTGAACAAGCTTTTTTAACTCGCTTAATTCAATAAAGAACTATAATACAATTTACATTTCTCCCAGTAAGCGAAATTCAAGATTTAATATCTCTTTATTCCAAACAAGGATAACTGTTAACAACGTTAGAAATAAAACAACTAATGACTATCATTATATTAATTTGAAAAAAGCAATCCGCGAAGATTAGGTTTAACTAAAGTAAATAATATGTTGGAGTTTATTCAATTTCCCTGGACGTATTTAACTGAAAACTATAAAAAAATTAGAGGTTCATAAAAAAAATAGAATTCGAAAAGGATCTTTTTAAATTTAATTTATGAGCAATGCCACATATGGCAAATGTATGGAGTGTTCATGAAAACGTATTGAATTAGTGTTGGTTTTCTCAGTGAAGAGGTTGATGAAACTCACCTCGAACTTTTCCTTTCAAGATAAATTAAATATAACGAATTACTTCCTTAAAGATATATAGAACGATTTTTTTGTAAACCTTCTTTGACACTTAGAGAAACCAATTGATTCCTCCCTGTTTTTCAATGAAAAACAAATGTGTTAGGAAAGTATAAAGATAATTGTAACAGTATTCTAGTTTCCGAATTTATCGATGTAAGATGAAAACTTAAATATCTTAAATGTCGAAAATGGCATGTTAAAGTAGTTGTTTTCGGATTTGTGCCAGTCCAAATTATATTTTTAAATAAATGCATTTGTACGATGTAACTAGATTTGTGTATAGAATCCTAGAGTTTGTATTCTTTGTATAACTTTGCTTCTTTTCAAGGGCGATTTTAGTATATGTAGAATTCTGACATACTTCTAGTTATTGTTGAGCCATCAACTTCTAAGTAACAGAACGAACTACTGTGAGTCCAGTGGATCAAATGAGAGTAAAGTTCTTAAGAAGTGAGTTTAAAAAAAAACAATTCTATTCGCTTTTTAGTAGGATTAAATTCACTAGTAGGAGATAGTGAATCTCCTACTAGTGAATTGAATTTTTTGTAAAATAAGTCTCATTATTTTATTTATAATTTCTGTTATCTCACTATTGTATAAAGAAATGTTTTTTTTCGATTGTTTCCGTTAATCGTAAAAGCTACCGAACCAATCATTACGAAATTTTAACTCTAGTTTTTTTATGGCCCCGAAATGTTCACCTCACTTCAAATCTCACAATATATACATCATTAATAAAAAAATAAAAAAAACTTACAAATAAATAATTTTAAAATTCTTTAGCTAAATTTATGTCGCTGTCTATATTGATCGTTGTCTATGACAATAAAAGATCAATCTGTACTATATCATAACATACGTAAAAACAAATTGGTTTGATAATAAAATTAAAAGAATGATGACTATTTACAGATTTAAAAACGTTTTGAGGGTTTAAGATATATTATTTTCGATATCGATGAAGAATTTTTAAAGAAATCTATCAAATTTAATGTAATTGTCTAATCTGGTGGTGACTCATTACAACTCATCTTCAGGCGAGCGAACCAGCACAATAGATTTTTATATAAAGAGCTAAGAAGTTCTTTCGGGAAAGAAATACACATAATTGGCATACATTTGACTTTCTACATGGTATTAATATTTTCATAGGACCTAGATAGTAGAGTTTACAAATAAGAAGAAGAACTTCTAGGACTACTAGAATTGATGAGCCTATGCCAGAGCGTTTTCGTCTAAAAGGGCAACGAATACGCTCGGCTCAAAATTGAGTTCAACCTTCGAGAAATATGTTAGGTTTCAAATCAGCTTTTGATTATCATTCTGGAATTGAGTATCTCAGTTTGAAAGATATTCAAATAGGTAACATTATTAAGACATGCAACCACTGTGACACCAAAAAATGGAATGATGAAACTTCTGTGCTGTGAGCAAAGTAGTTATTGAACAACTTCAATATCGTCCTGATTTCATTCGAAATTTAGTTCTGGAACACATCTTTTATGTGAATAATTTATTCTTTTTATGTCTGATAAGTCCACACATAATTATTAAAAGAACTATTTCCAACTTTTTATATTCTATACTCATTTGTATGGCGAAGCTATCACAGAAGAAGATGCTAATTATAAAGAAAATAATAATTTCCTTTTTTTTGTAATGTTTACGTTTCGATTTATTTTTTATTCTATATTTTATACAGTTGTTAATGTTAATAGTAATCTAGTAGCACAGTTAGCAGTAATAACATTACACTGTAATAATATTACATTTTTTAATAATTCTAGTAAAAAAATTTTAGAATATAAGATATACATAAGAATAATATTGACTACTATTATTATTATTATGTACAAATATGTAGCTTCATTTTTGTTTTTTTTTTTTTTTTTTTTTAAGGTTCATCTTTATTTACCCCGCACCCCGGAGTCGGACCGCAACTAAGCATTATCCCAGCTTTGGGGGTTGCTATTGTCTCAAACTACCGAGGTAGTTTGAAGTAAGCTGGACTATGAGCCCAGCTTACGCCGTTCCCAAGGCACTAACCAGTCAGCCAGGGATCGGTGTTTGAATGCCATGCCTCTAACGAGAGGACCCAAGAAGAGGTTCCATCGCTGGAGCTCGTCTTGATGCCACGTCTGTAATGAGTAATCCCAAAAGGGATCTCCCACCGGGACTACGGTCTTACATTTCCCCCAGTGCCAATGGAATGGAGTCTCCGCCCGTTAATCAATGGTGGGACGCTGGACCCTCCCACGCCTCCCCGACGGGGCTGTCCCTCACAGGCGCCACGTCTTCACTGTGGAGGAGAAGCTTTGCAGACCCTCCCCTCGGCTGCGTGCCCATGCATGTTGCATGAAGGACATCGAGCCTCCCGCCAACAGTCCTTCCATTTATGGCCGGACTCTCCGCACTTGAAACAGTGACCGCTGAAACTTCGGGCAACCACAAGTCTTGGTCTTGTGTCCCGGGCACCAACAGCGAAAGCAGCGATCTTCAGAAATGCACCTCACCACCCTACAGGCCACCCAACCTCTTCTAATTTGGCTTACAGCCAACAACTTATTGGCAAGGATCGGCGGCCCTGCCATCGTGACTTCTTGCGTCTCCCCGTAGACTGGCTATTGACAGTGGAAAATATGTCCAGTGTCACCGCCTCCCCCGTGATCTTACGAAGGTCCTTGAAAAAGTCTTCCTGGGTGGTGAGTGCATCCACATCTTGGTTAAGGACGTCCTTCCATTCCTTCCCGCTATCTCTGTGGTGACACCTGGAACAGCCATAGAAATCTCTTTGCATAAATGCTCAGCTGCACTTCAGTCAGCCCGCACCCGGAGGTGGAGGCCCATCCCTGAACGCTTTTAGGCAGAAAGGATCTCTCCCTCGCCTGGCAAGACCAAACCTTTGACTGTGCGTAGGAGGTCAGCATACGACCTCCTCGCCACTCTAACAACTATAATTTATATTATTAAAATTATGATTAACTAATAATAAATATGAAAAATTATGGAAATTATTAGCGTTTTTCTTTATCTTTACGTAGGCATCATCAGAACAGAAATTTTTTTGTCGACAAAGACATTAAAACAAAACGGAAAAATATATTTCAAATAATCTTAAGACATGCCTTTTTGATAGACCATTACTGTAACAAAGATTTGACAATGTTATAAAATAATATGTATGTTATAATAAAATTAAAATCAGGTATGATCGATCAAATAGAAACTATAAATTGAGTTTCTCTACAATCATATTTTTTGAGTTGTGTGTTTTTGCAGTATAGCAAATCTTACGGCTACAGGTTTTGATTGGTAAAAATTCCTAGCTAAGATGTTATTCGCCCAATAGGCTAACTAAAATGGTCGTTAAGAAACAATCATGTCCAATTTCTTTCTGAGTTTACTTAACTTTAGTAAGATGACTAAATCCGAAACTTATATTTTTTATTTATTGTTTACTTTTTAAAAAAATAATTAACGTCCAAAAATGCTTATTAATCATAAATTTATTTTTAACAGAAACTGATCGGGAAAATGAAAAAGGAACTAAAAATAGGATGTTCAAAAAGTGATGCAAGCTTATGGGAAAATGAGTAAGTTAAAATAGTTGTTGAAAGTGGCCTCCATAATAGGATTCAATAATTGAATACTTCGTTGCATGCTCTTAAACACAGTTGGTTTCGTTTGTTGAGGAATTGCAGCGACCATCTTCCAATTTCCGCTCTGCAATTTGGAAATGGTGTGAGGATGAGTTTTGTAAGTAGCATCCTTAAGATATCCCCACAAGAAAACGTCAGGAGGGGTAAATCAGGAGACCGAGGGTTCACAACATCTTTTATTTTCGAAGTTAATGTGGTAAATTAATTTTTTTAACATTTTTTTTTGTTGGAAAATTAAAAAGTGAATTGCTGACTTTTTGCAAATAATTTATAATTTACTAGAGTAATGCTTTTTATATTATATTTAAACTAAATTTCAAGTTTTTAAATAATTTAATATATCTTTTGGTGTGCATTCACTGAATATGCGGCATGTATATGGAATATGTAATTATAATCTTAAAGGTTTAATTTGTTTTTTTTTTTTTTTAATTTATAAGTTTGCGATTAAGTTGCTTATAAGTTGCAATTTTTTTGTTATTTTAATTCTCAAAAGTAGATTGTCTTACCCACGTATAACCTGATTATTTTTTTTTTTTTTTTTTTTTTTTTGGAGGGCGAACAAAGCCTGAGCGTTATTATCGCCCGGATTAAATCTATGTTATTAAAATCTAAAATTAAATTAAATTAAAACCTAAAACTA
>JAAAKQ030207025.1:0-11730 GCA_010016005.3 Zanna intricata | reverse complement strand
GAGCGTAGCTTTGTATGGAAGTGAAACTTGGACGATCGGAGTACCTGAGAAGAAAAGATTAGAAGCTTTTGAAATGTTGTGCTGCAGGAGAATGTTAAAAATCAGATGGGTGGATAAAGTGACAAATAATGAGGTGTTGCGGCAACTCGATGAAAAAAGAAGCGTTTGGAAAAATGTAGTTAAAAGAAGAGACGGACTTATAGCCCACATATTAAGGCATCCTGAAATAGTCATTTTGATATTGGAAGGACAGGTAGATGAGAAAAATTGTGCAGGCAAGCAACTTTTGTAATATGTAAAACAAATTGTTAGGGATATAGGATGTATCGAAATGGGATATTAGGGATATAAGGGGTATACCGAAATGAAACGACTGGCACTAGATAGAGAATCTTGAACAGCTGCATCAAACCAATCAAAAGGCTAAAGACAAAAAAAAGATGGAATAGCTGTATTTTGTAGCTAAAACATAAAAATTTCCATCAAATAGAATCATATCACTTACGATATATCGTTAAAAAGCAATAAGAGCTTATAACTGCATCTAAGAAAAAGTTCAAAATCCAAATTTTTTGGTATATTGGACTTTTTTTGGACCCTTTTAGTTCAGTCGATTGCAATAAAAAAGGAAGGTGCACAACTAGATGTTGCAACAGTCCTAAATCTAAAATTTCAACATTCTACGCCTAATCATTTTTCAGTTATGCGAGATACGTACGTATGTACAGACGTCACGCCGAAACTAATCAAAATTGATTCAGGGATGACCAAAATGGATTTTTCTGTTGAAATCTGAAAACCGAAATTTTTCATGATTACAATATTTCCTTTTAAGTAAAAAGCAAAATTTTACAAGTTAATCTAAAACAAATTTGATGTTTACCAAAAAAAAAAAAAAGTAGTAGTGATTTCGATAAATATGTTAATTTATGAGATTAAAAAATTAAAAAAAAAAACAAACCACAGAACAAACTCAAACGGAATTACAAAAAATCTAAAAAAAAAATTAAAATAATATTTTGATATAAATTACAAATCGTTATTTTAATAAATAGCCTAATATTTTTAAAATTAATCCTGTAAATAAATAAAATATGACTATATAAATAAATACATATTAATTTTTATTAGGCGGGAACTTGCAGCTATCTACACACTTTATTTCAGCTTAATTATCATATAAGGCGTTAAGATGCTACCAGCATTACACCCATATTTTATTTTTATAAAAAGTTTTTACTGTCGTTAGTTACTTATTAATAGGTTCATGCACATTTCATTCTTATCTAATTCTGTGCTAAAAATAAACTCGATAAATTATCCTATTTTATTTTTTTGTGTGTATTTACAATTATTATTTTTTATAACTGAATTTCCTAATCGTTAATTTTATTTGAATAGCTTAACAACTTATTCGTGAAAATTCTTTTCATAATATTTACCTAAAAATATTAATCTATTTTCACTAAAAATATGTTTTATGTATGTAAAAATTAAAACTTTTCTGTATTTAAATGTTTTAATGTAATTTTATTTACAAAATAAAAATTTTATTAATTAATAAAATAATTAAAATTTTGATAATGTTTATGTTCAAGTAAGTATTTGTAAGTATGAATAAGTATTTCCTGGTAATATCAATAATAATTAAATTTAAATAATAATAATAATAGCTTACCACCACTAAAATTAGAAGAAAGTTCGATTTAATATCAACAAAGAAATTTGTTTAAATTAAGTTTTATTAATAGTATTACTATTATTTCAATTATCACTAATTTGACTTCTAGGATACGGTATACTTATATTTATCTTCCTGATTTTCATCAAATATTTTTTTTAATTCTTTTATTTATCAACTTTCTCCTTTTATTAAATTCTTGATAAATCTCATTAGATTCATTCGTTTTGTTTATATACATAATTTAAGATGTTTTAGATATTTGAGAATATTCTGAATATTTGTTTTTTTTAGAATTTTTTAGTGTGTTTTTAAATTTTTCGAGGATAGGCTTTGAAGGACCACTCAAATTTTATTTCATGTAATTTCTCTTTTTTCACCAGAAATTCTTCATTCTTTCGGACTGTTTAGCTCTTCTTTCTTCAGTCCATTCTTTTCTGTTGAATTTTTCCTTTCACATAAAGGAACCTTTAATTCAAAAATTTATTTTCTGTATTCTTTTCGATTTAGAAAAGTCATTTTTTGTAACGTCGTTGAATTTTTTGATCTCTTCTTTCATATGTTTAACACAGCCACCTTGACCTTTATAGTTTCAGAGTTTGTTGGAAATCTGTTTCCAACAAACAGATTTGTTGGAACAGCAGGTTTAGTCAAACAGGTTTAGTCTTGATTGGTTCATTCGGACCATCTGTCCATAGAAGTTTAGTAGTCGATTTCTTATTGTAACTTTCAGGTCTTCAATTTTATCATATATCTCTTTATTTGATCTCAGTCTGTGGCCTTCTTATGTTCTTCTTGGACCATAAATCCTTATTAAAATTTTTTTTTCCATCTTGAGTATATTTTTTATTCTATTTACAGTATATTTGTAGTTTCTTTGCCGTACAAGATTACTGGTCTTATAACTTTCCTATAATGCGTTGATTTTGCATTTATAGAAAAGTCCCTTTTATTGTAAATATTTTTATGTAAAAGTTTAATTGTTAAAATTTCTGTTTTTTCTGTCTCCATCATTAGTTTATCTGTTCCGTTCTTACTAATTATTTCTCCAAGATATTTCAAATGGTCCTTCTTAATTTTGCCATATTTTGATTCTATTGTCTTTTTGAGATTTGCTGACATTTATTATTACTCATGATTATGAAAAAGAGATCTGCAAGCCTTTTTTTTTCAGTTCCTTCTTTCAATTAGTTAATTTGGTTGATTCGTTCTTCTGATTCTGTACAAAGTGTGCTAAGTTGTCGACAAAAGCTAGAGATTTAATCTTTACCTTCTGTTCTTTTGTTCCTACTTTTGCAATTAAGTAATTATTTTCCCAAAATGTTTTCACGAATCTATGTAACACCAAGTTGAAAAGGATTGCTGAAAGACCATTTTTTTGTCATAGTCCTGTTTTTTCTTTTGAACGGTTAGTTAATTTTTCCTAGAAACTTGACTTCAGCCAGTGTTGGTTAAAGAGTGTTTAAATAAATTTATGGATTTTTGATCAACCTAGTATTCTTTTGATGGGTCAAATATGATTTCTCTATCTACTAAATCGTAAGTTTTTTTAAAGTTAGATTTTGAATTAGTATTGAATTACATTCATACTTACCATCCTCTGAAGTAATGCGTTACGGTAATTCCGGAGGCTAAACAGAAAAAGACAGCGGCAGTGAATGAAATAAAGATTTTAAATATTTTTAATATAATTTTTATGCTGAGGATTCATTTTGTACAAGATCTATTTCTTTTGAAATACCACCTTGTTATTATTGAAGCTACCTGTGGTTTAAGTTTGTTAAGAGGTGGTTTGGTAAGTATTTTATACATGACAGGTAATAATGAGATTCCTCTATAGTTAATAGCATCTATTTTTGAGATTTTTTTAATGCATTATGCAGTGGATGAATTAATGCGCCAAGCCTATCATCTGAAATCTTCTTCTTCTGTTAAAACTTTTCTGGAAAAGTTTGGTTGTTTCTGTTTCGAATTTCTCATTTGAAAGTTTCCATAATTCTGCGATTATGATCCCTTATCAGATGCTATGTTGTTTTTGAATAAGGTGACCGCATTTTTTTTTTGCTGAAAAAGATTTTTTAGCAGTTTTTAAGTAAGCTGGTTCCCAGTTTTTCTTTAAGTTTTTTTATAAATCAATAACTTTTCAAAATAATCAGCCACGATCTCATAATGTTTTATCATGAAAAAAATGTATATAAAATTATAATGTAATTTAAACGCATAAAATATATTGAAATTTGCTTTTTTATTTAAATTAAATTCACAATAAAAAAGAATAAACGTATTAGGTAATGAATTTCTTTCACTTATTTATTTAATATTATTGTTTATCAAAAGATCTATAATGTTTTATTTTTTTCTATTATAATTTCAAGGAAAAATTGCGGTAAAATTATTACTGTTTTTTTCTTCTTTTTGAATAACTAAACCGTATTAAATGTTTCTACTGATGAATAAATGATAAAAATTCAAAACCTTTAGTAAATAAAGCGAATTTACTCTTAAGTAATGATACTAATAATAACAATTTTTACGGTCACTTACCTTTTTTTTATAGTTCTTGGTCAAATATTGTAGGTTTTCTTAAAGTGTCAGTGGGTGTGAAGTGGGAGGTCTGCAAAATGGTTTCTTCCCACTTGATATTATAAATATATTATATTAATGTTACAAGATTTTTTTTTTTTTAAGTCGTTATGTAAATCAATTGTTGTCAGTTTTAAAATTATTATACCAAGGACATTCTCCTAATTTTTTTCGCATACGTAAACGCAATGAGAGTACATACAACTGGAAGTAAATGAAGTTTTGATATTACTATAATTAGTTATAATTATTTCCTGAAGTACTGATCCTTATGCGGATATTTTAGAAGTAACAGATGGAGCTATTGTATTACAACTCGCTAATAAATCTAGATTTACCTTTTTACTTTCTGTATTTTTTGTAGTGAGATTTTAATTTTCTTTAACATTTTCAAAGATTGTATAAAAAAAGAAGTTTTATATATATTTAGGGAAATTTTGTTCTAATTTGTCATTTAATTTTTTAAAAAGATTTTTGATGGTCTGTTTCAATGTGCGGCTCTCTTAAATCTATGTATTAAATTTATGCTCTCTAGTAATGGTAAAATTTTTTCATATTGGACTATTTTTAAGATCTTATTTTATCTTTATCTGTTTAGCCTTCGGAACTACCATAAGGTATTACTTCAGAGGATGAATTGAGGATGTATGTATGAATGTGAATGAAGTATAGTCTTGTACAATCTTAGGTCGACCACTCCTGAGAAGTGTGGTTAATTGAAGACCCAACCATCAAAGAACACCGGTATCCACGATCATCTAGTATTCAAATCCGTATAAAAATTTTTACCTTTACTAGGATTTGAAGCTTAGAACTCTCGACTTCGAAATCAGCTGATTTGCATTGTCGCGTTAACCACTAGACCAACCCGGTGGGTTATATTGAACTATTTGGTTTTAGACAGTTAAACGTATGTACGTACATTTAACATTTTGATTAAAACCAATATAAAAAAAAATTTCCACCTACCAAATTGTTGGGAATCTCGTACGTCTAAATTAAAGAAGAGCATATTCGATTCATGGCAGCGTAGAATGCAGTACAATACCAAAGAAGGTTTAAAAAGAATATTTATTAGGTGTAGAAAGAATAGTTCGATTTTCTGTCTGTTTTGCTTTAATAAAAAATCTAACGTAGACACTATATGACTTCCTTGTAGGGCTATTAAATTACATATTCACATTTTATTTTTAAAAATGAAACGTACAAAAATTTTATTTCATTAATAACTTCTGAAATTTTGAATAAATATATATATTTTATTGTTATTAAAGTATTATTTATTTTAAAAGTTTTTTTTTTTTACAATCAGGGGTGTATAATTATTAAATAAATCAATAGATTTAAATTAAAAAAAAAGAGATGAGGTCTGATTCGAACCGATTTGTACACCTTATAAGATCCAAATATTTCATTAATTAAAATTTTATTTGGTTATAACTCTGAGATCAATGAAAATAAGTACCATTTAAGATATATCGTTGAAAATCTCTCAATGAGGACTTATTACTGCAGTTAAGATAGTCCGAAATCCAAATTGTTTTGATTTTGGTCTTTTTTTGGACAGTTTTTGTTCAGTCGTCAGTTGCACTCTAAAAGGGAGATGCACAACTAGATGTTACGACATCAAAAATTTCAACATTGTGCGACTAATTGTTTTTGAGTTATACGTAAGTAAATACATACAGACATCATGCCGTAACTAGTCAAAAAGGATAATTTTATTGTAATCTAAAAACTGAAATTTTTCGCGATTACAATACTCGCTTGTACTTCAAAAAATAAACGATTTTTATAAGTCTTTATTTACTTTTTATTCGATGCATTTATATTAATTTTCTCAAAATTAAGTTCTCTACAAGTTTTGTTACTAAATTTTCCGCATTTATTCAACATCGAATTTTGCGTTTTACGTCGAATATTTTAAAAATTACTGGTGATACAGTTTTGAAACCTTTTTTAAATTTCCCAGTTAAAATTACATAAGAAACCTTCCAACTTTTCTCCTTAATTTGGGTCCAAAAAAAATTACAGTAGGGCTTCTTTTTACTGGAAAAGTTTAAGTCCGGACGAATTGTTTAGATAGCCTTAACTCTCATACAAAGCGTTTCCAGACCTATGTTTTATGAATTTTGTTCATTATTTTTACCAATAGAACACCTTCTGAAAGTTTCACCGTTTCTTCGTGAGATACTCTGTAAAAGTTTCCAGTATGATTTTTTTATTTTTATTTAACCTCAGGGACCACCGTTAGGTAGTGCTTCACAGGATGAGATGAATGTGTTTAGCGTGTGAAAATGCCATGTCTGACCGGGGTTTGAATCTCGGACTTCCGGATGAAAGGCCGAGATGCTACCAGAATGATTTTATATGATTTTAACCTTTAATATATAAATATTTATATTATAACCTATAATATATTTTATGTGAGTTTAACCTTTATTTTTTTCCACTTTTCATTAAAAAAAAACAGTACAATTGTTTAATAAAAACAATTTCAGAATAATAAGTGTTTTTAATCTTTATTCTGAAGTTCCGGGGTCGTTTTCTATAAAAAAAAAAAGAATTGTTTGTATAAATAAAATATCACAAATATAATAAACAACCTATAAAAAAATGATTTAAATTTATATAATGTTACATCTTATATTATTTTACTAGTAAAATCTGATAAAACAAATAAAAAAAATCATAAAATATATGAAACTATTACTTTACATTCATAAATAGTTACAAATTGGACCGTGAAATTGTACCATAAGTTAAGTTTTAATAAAATGTAACTGGTGAAAGGGAATTATAATAGCATTAATAATAATAATAGTAATTTTTATGATTGTATTTTTTATCCTGTTCATAAATTAAATCTCTTTATTTTTTATTTTGTAAAGAATATTTATTATATACTTTTTAACAGGTATAAAATTAACATTATATCGATTGAATTGAATAAGATATAACGAATTAAAAATGTATTATAGTAGTCGCAGTGAAAGAGGGCGCTTGTGTTTAAACTACTGCATCTCGATTAAAAAACGTTTTACAATAAAAATGAATATATAGTTGAAAATTATAATTATTTTTGCGCTAAATATATTCAGCCGATTATAATTACCGCCATTTGTTTGAAAATTAGTGACGTAAAAAATGGAAAACTAACCGATTTTTTGTACTTTTTTTGAGAACGTACTTTGAATTATAAAATCAAAACCAATCGAAGTAAAAATTTTATTTTTTTGAAACTAGATTAAACGATTTTTTTTCAATAATTGTAATTAAGATTTTGCCCATAACTGTTATTATTTAAGCAAGTAGAGCCGTTTTTACGAGACAATCTTATCTTTAGTTTCAATGAATATTTTACGGGGAATAATAAATCGTTGTAATCCTTGAAAAAAATTTGAATAAGATGATGGTATTCCGAAAAAAAAAATTTAATATTAAGCTTTTAATTGAAGTGAGAAAGGTATGAAACGATCATTCAAAAAGTACAGTCCTAGCTAGTAGTTAAGCGTGCATCCTGTTCGTTGTTAAACAGACAAGCGATATGCGGGCATAGTTTAATATTACCTTTCACATAGTTTTATCAGATTGCTTTATACTTCGTTAATATTATAAATTATAGTTTTTCTAAATACTATTACAAATGTAATTATTACTACCGTTGGTATAATTTTCATATATTTTTATTTTACAACTATTCACCAATAATTTTATCGAAAACTCAACTGTATAAAAAGAATAAAAGATTACAAAAAGCCATTAAAATCGTATCAGTAAGAATATAAAATTTATTATAACACTGAAATTTAAAATAAAAAGCAACATGAATTCTGGAAATTATCATTCATCCAACTATAACATTATCTGTCATCGGATAACAGTCTCTCATCCATGAACAGAGCATAAACTTAATTATTTAGGCCTATACCAGTATTCAAATAATAATAATAATTAGATATGAAAAGAAACAAAGAAAATAGCAGTTAAAAACAACCGTGTTTTTTTTTAATTCATTATTTTTATTTTATTATTTGTTTTATAAACCTAAAGTAAGGCCGCTTTTTCACTTCATGCATCGTTTGAAATGTACATATAATTGTAATAACATATTTATTTATGTATAATATAATTAAAATAAATACTAATTAACACACGTAAAGAATTCATGAATAGAATTAGAACAGAAGGAATTACATACAAGTTGAGACTGTACCGCTCGTTGAGACGGTTTCTTCAGTTCATCATATACTTTTCTTTTCTTTTTTCTGTTTAGCCTCCGGAACTATCGTAAGATATTACTTCAGAGGATGAATAAGGTTGATATGTATGAATATGAATGAAGTGTAATCTTGTACAGTCTCAGGTTGAACACTCCTGAGAAGTGTGGTTAATTGAAACCCAACCACCAAAGAACATAGGTATCCACGATCTAGTATTCAAATCCTTATAAAAATAATTACCTTTACTAGGATTTGAACCTCAGAACTCTCGACTTTTAAATCAGCTGATTTGGAAGTGATTTTGAGTGGTTAACGCGACAGCGCAAATTTTTTTTTTATATACACACGCCCCACGGCAACCGGACCCACCGTTAGGCATTACTCAGTCACCGCGGAGTGTCGTGGCAGCAGTCTGCTCATCCGTATTAGCCTCCATCCGAGGCTGTCCCATAGTGGTCCTCCCAGCTTCTTCGGAACGTACTGACCTCCGCTTCTGGAATGCCGATGCGTCCCTTCACTAGGGGGCTACCCTTCCCGTCCCTAACCTACAAGTTTCAGGGGAAGCTTTTCACAACCCCTCTTCACTTTCCGCGCCCTTCACATACCTCGTGTCACCATCGGGGAGTTCCGACCCACCCACTCTTGAGTATGGACAGACCAGAACACCCTAGACAGAAGGGCTACCTCGCTGGCCCTAAACGTCTCCACGTTTCGACCCACACACAAATTACACAAATACAAAAAATTTCTATTCACGATCCAAGGTTCTGCAGCCACTACCCTCATGTTTGGTTCGGAGATGAGGAGGAGGTCGATGCCGCTGACCGCTGAAGCCTCCCACACCAAGTCATGAGCAGTAGGACTCCTGTTAGCGTTCAGCTGTAAACATTTCATGTCCGATTATGTTTACAGGTCTAACTGCCCGTGCGGTCTCCTGACTCACCACAGGAGATACATCTGGCTGCCTCTGTACACTCCGCTTGAGCCCGATGGGCTAGTTAGTTCATTTTATACTGTCACATTTTTAAATTGATTTTTATGATCCTGTAAATGATCTTCATCATGAAATGCGATTTTTTAATAATTTAAACTCTTCAAATATGAATTCTACAAAATTTTAATGCCTGATATTAGCGGGAATTTCTTTTTTTTATACTAATGTTAACAGAGATGTGATGGTTTTACTTGAAATGACCTGTACGCTTAAATAGTAATAGTTTTGGGCTAAATCTTAATTAAAATTATTTAGAAACAATCGTTTAATCTAGCTTCAAAAGTAGAAAATTTTTATCTCGATTGATTTTGATTTTATAATAATTCAAAGTTGGCATTATTAAAAAATTTCAAAAAATCGTGAGTTTTCTGCTTTTCACACCCCTAATTTTCCAAAAAATGATAGTATTTATAATCGACCGATTTCAGTCAGTACAAAAATAATTGCAGTTTTCTGCGAAATCTTTATTTATGTGTAATTTGTTTAAAAATGTGATACAATAGTTTAAACACAAGCGCCATCTTTCATGGTGACCACTATAACTATTCATTCAATTTTAACCAGTTTAAATGAAAACAGAAGAATTCTCAGTGATATAAATTTTTTTAAAGTACGTATGTTCAAACATAATTCATAAACAAATGCACTGATTTCAATGTTTCTTATTTTATTTCATAATGGTCACGAATTAGGTCTCTTCGAGATAACTTATCGCCTAATAAGTTTTCCAATCTTCATTAAATTTTGACTATTTTTTATTGAGTGAAATCAAGTATATATATATATATAACAATTTTTCTAAAAATTTTCCATTTCAAAAATCTAATCTAAGTCAGCTGTCAGTTTTCTTAGATTAGGATTGTTGGTGGGATTGGATGAAGAGGAAGATTCTTTTGTCAAGCTATCAACAATTGATTTTCCTTCTACTTCTGACGTAATTATACTTGATGTCACCTATCATTTTCAGTTTATCTTATCAGCTACGCGATGAATACTTCAGCCTTTATGTTTTACTCCATCATTAATCTTAAAATTTGTCTTTAAAATTTTTCTACTGTATTCAGTTATGTTGCCTCTTTTGATAAGAAACGTACGTACGTGGATTTTCAATAAACTTTTTTTTATTGTTTTTCCCTAGGATACATTATTGACAAAAAAATTAAAGATATTAAAAAAAAAATAAAACAAAAAGCCATGAAGCTACAGAGGAAATAATGTTTGTCTTAAAAGACAATCATCGATTAATGATGTCTGGTATAGTGATTACAGTTTGCAAAACTGATAAAATTATTTTTAGCACGAGATAAAAATTTCTCAATCAATTAGATTAAAAAATTTGTTTTATAATCTACTTTAACAATTAATTTTTTAATTAATTCTATTCGTAGAGATAAATTTCTTAAATTCATTTCAAAATGAATTACTTCATAGAAATATTATTTACGTTTTCCTCGATATTTAAGTTAACAATTTATTACTATACGAGTAACAAGGAACAGTCAAGAAAATTGTTTAAGAATTTTATTTTTGTTAACAGGTCTTCAACAAAAAAAGTCCGCTTTGCCAAGAAAAATACTATTTTACCCTTTATCTTTTTTTTTAATATGTATTACGTATATTCGCATTGGACTTTTGTGCCTTTTGGAATTTTTTGTAATCCCGGTTTCTACTCAAATCTAACAAATACAGTTCTCGAAGAATTTGTACCATTTGCTACATTCCTCAAATTACGAGCGTTTACTTCATAATATTCATTTTTAGATAACAGAATTATGTAATTTTTAATATTGTTTATTATCGTTAATAAAAACTTGAAGGTTTAAAATAATTGTTTAAACAATTACAGTTGTTATAAAAATTTCAAAAAACAGAACTTAAAAGAAAAATTCTAGTAAGTATTTTTTTTTTTTTTTTTTTTTTTTTTTGTTTTTGGTGCCTTTTTTAAATTCCTTTTATTATTTTTTTACTTTTTTTTTAATGCGAAGTGACCAACTTTATTTTTTTTAACCTCCTGAAGTTAAGTATATCTTCAGAGGATGAGATGAATGAATTTTAGCGTGTGTGAAAAATGCCATGCCTGACCGGGATTCGTACCCAGAACCTCCGGATGAAAGGCCGAGATGCTACCACTCCGCCACGGAGGCCGGCGAAGTGACCAACTTTGGACCACGAAAATTTCATTTCTTTATACAATACATTCGGAAAGTTACTATGCATTGGAATTCGGAAGTGTAATGACGAAACTTTCT
>JAAAKQ030207003.1:0-11730 GCA_010016005.3 Zanna intricata | reverse complement strand
AAACACCAATAATAGATATCTAAACAGTCGTGTCGAGTAGTACTCGCTTAATAACTTAACAGTTGTGTCAAGTTTTGCAGCTTTGAAACAATAACTTCCCTGTGTGTGTGTGTATATATATATGCAAATTAATTACATTCAATGTTAACGTTAACGTTAACGTTTTTTGTTATAACGCTGTATAATTTTAAAGAAAATACAAACTTCATTTGAAAAGATTATGATCTAACCGCTAGTTACACGTTATATATTCTATCTACCGGCCATCGGATTAGTACTGTATATAAGTGGCTCGTGAAAACGAGATTTCAGCGTGCAATGGCGTGAGAGTAGGCATATATATTGTCAGCGAGCCAACATAAGATAACGTTAAATAAGGGTTAGAGAGACACAAATAGGTTAAGTAACAGATTGTACAGTTAATCGCTGTAATTTCAATTTAAGTCGTTCAGGACTCAGTAATTAAGCTAGCTACTGTTAAGTTGTTCTTCCGCGGATATCGTATACAGTAATTCTTATTTACGCCAAACGGTCGTGCAGTTCCAGCGTCGGACGTAAAGACGAGGGGGTTGACCCACGATGTTCTGCTCATCCCTTTTAAATGTAAAGTCTTTTTCCTTCTTATTAAAAAAAAAAAAAAAGATAAAACAAACAGGACCGGCTTTACGTCTTCCTTAATTATTTATTTAATTACCCGACGAACTTGGAAACAGCTTTACCACTACCGCAGCGAGCTAAGTTAAGTTCTTAAATAATTATTATACTTTCATAATTATTTCTTTCTGTCATCAACTTTTAAACCATTAATTACAGAATTTAACTTAATGTTCGCCCGGCGTAACATCTGTTTTTAGTCATAATCTATTAGTGAGCTGTCTTCCTATATTTAGGATGACAAGAATTCACTTTCAGAAAACTAAAAAAAAATTTCATTATAAAACTAGGCATCGAAAAATTAATATATTTGCTTTTTCAATGTTTCTTTATTTCAAGTAACCGAAGCCAAATTGTTTATCATTCCTTAATTCGAAATAAAAAACAACCTTTAATAAATTATTCTATATTAAGGGTATAATTGAACGTAGATGACAGTAATTAACCGTTGTAAACAAGGTACTTTAATAATATATCAAATTACAGCCTATTATATGTTAAGAAACATTTAAATAATACTAAACGTTTAATTTAAACTGGAAAAATACGATTATGTTCTTTTATCACACAAGCAATTTTCACATTTTTTAAATTTGAAAAAACTATAATAAAATAAACGTATTCCTGTAACAAGATAAAATACAAGTACATCGGTTTATCTTTCTTTACTCATTAAAAATTTCATGTCACTTCAACCACAGTTTAGAAAAAAGAAATAGGTGTTTCAAAAATTTACATATCCGTTTTCAGCAATCGCTCGACATAATTTTATCTTGGTAATAAATAGTTTTACTACTTATAACGCATATTGTACGGTGATCACACATTACGAAAACGAGTGATGTCAGTTATTAGTAACAGTCTTCGAGTTTTCTCGTGATATATCGCGTAAATAAAAACAGCAGTAGGGAAATGTTAAGGGTACACTTATTCGTGACATGCGGTAACAACACAACTAGAAGATATGAACCGAAATTATTTTGCTATAAATAGAATTTTTTATGATGTTTTGAAAATAGTTTGACGATAAAATTATTTCATCTAGTACGAAGTTATATTTACAAAGATTTACTGCAGTTTTAAAAATCAATAGGTATTTTCAAAGTTAGTTATAATTCTTTATAGTTAATTGTATTGTTTCTGTATAGGTATGATTTTTTAATGGGTTAAATAGAGTGTTCAACTTAAAAAGAATCCCCTTCACTTAGTTTAATCTATAAATAATCGTTTATCTGCAAACACATAAAAATTAATTTACAGAAGGTATTGAAAATGACGTCCATCCACTTCTATGCACTTGTCAATATTTCGACCATGTTCCTGATTACCTTTGTTAGCTGTACTCTATTTCCTGAATGGCTTCGGTAATGTTTGTTTTCAATTCGTGTAGGGCATGTTAATCGCTTCTATAAACAATTTCTTTTTAGTAATCCCACAGAAAAAAGTCAACGATTCTTCTACCGAACAAATCCTGTAGCATTCCCATAAAATAGAGAAAACTGTACGGCGAGTGGCGCTGTCCTTTTCCAACCAGCAGTCATGATCACCCTCTTGCAGTTAGGCTACGAACAGTTTGATAATTTCTTGGTAGACGGCAGCATTTACCGTTTTTTTTAAAAAACAAGGTCTTATTATTTGTCGCCTTGAAACCGCACACCATACGCCTAATATTTTGTATGTAGGGCAAAGAAAATGTGCAAGTCTTCGTTACCTCAGGATCGGTAGTTCTGATTATTAAAATATACCCACCAAGGTGAAACCACGCTTCATCATCTGTGAAAAAAACATTTGATCTAAAATGATAATGTTCCCCTAATGAAATTTTTAACTATTGACTACAGTAAACATTTTTTGCATAATCAACATTAATTAGCTCATGGGACACTTGCACTCGGTACGTCATCCACACACCAGCTCCATCGTATCATCTTTCAGATTATTTTACTCGTCTCACACCAATATATGCAAATATATTTTAACAAAAATATGAATTTAGTATGCACTACTGAATGATGGGGCCTCTTTTATATTGAACAGTCTGTACACTTTGTCAAGCGCTCTCATTGCGATCAGATGAATGACGGTTACTTTATTGCACGATTCTATAATCACGTAAAGCAATAAAATGTAGTTATCGGTTTTTTATAAAATAGTAGTTGTAAATTATACTATCTACAACATGAAGAATAAAGAACCATCCTCAACAAAAATCATTTGAATAAAAGAAAAATTCTTAAATATACTAGCTACCTTTCGTCAATATTACATTGTGCAAATGAATGAAAACTTTATTTTGGAGTTGCTGGTATAATAAAATATACTTATAACAGGAATTATATAACATAAAAATAAGGAAATAAGGATGTCAAAGTTATCGGCCAATTATTCAATCTCGTTATTCAAAGCATGTGTTCAACGCGGTAGTAGAAGGAATATCGAGAAACTCGTTGCGTCATGTTCTCCTACCTCATAAAGTCGCATATTTAAATGTTACGTATAATTTCTTCTTATTCTTCTTATTTTTTTTTTTTTTGTAAATAGATACATGATTGAGCAATATCATTCTTTGATGTCTTTTGATATCTTTTTCGATGTCAAGGCGGTGATGCTTCTCCTGAGCTAATGGTTCGTCTAATTTGTAGCGAGGAGAGCAGAAATAATGCGTACAGCTAAAATTATACACGGTTTGAAAGGGCCTAATCTTCATTTTGTGAAAGAGAACTACATCAATCTTTCTTTTCTTTTTTTCTGTTTAGCCTCCGGAAGAACCACCGTAAGGTATTACTTCAGAGGATGATATGTATGAATGTGATTGAAGTTAGTCTTGTACAATCTCAGGTCGACCACTCCTGAGAAGTGTGATAATTGAAACCCAACCACCAAAGAACACCGGTATCCACGATCTAGTATTTAACTACATCAACCTTTGGTATTACGATATTGATTTTAAGGAATTTTACAGAATTAGCAGACTCGGTACTAGTATCAATAAGATCATAACAGTTCTACCGAACCCGACTACTGTCTATCATTTCAACGTATGTTTAATGTTTAACTCGGCGATATCAAGTATCTTTTATTTTATTCTTAAAATAAATAAATTTTGCAAACGGCAGGTAGTAAAAACTTGAATTAGAGCACGTTTCTAATTTCTCAATATTTCTACAATACAACTTTTCTATAAAAGTTGTGTTGTAGAAATTAAAAATTCATCGACCTTATTATTGCTGAACTTAGACAAAGAACACCTCATTTTTAGTATTTTTACTACACAATTTTCAAAAATACTATTTTTGTCAACCAATTTTTCCATTTCTACGTTAATCTTTTATTAATGTAGAATCATCAGATTAAAAAAGGGAAAATACATTTGCGGGAAAAAATATTTGGTTGTACATATTATAAAATAACCTAAATGCATAAAAAATCTAATAATATTAATTTTTCATGAAAATGGTTTTTTCTTTCTTAGTTCTTATGGCACTTCTGGCGATTCACAATACACCAACCGATAACTTATCAAGTTACTAGTAATTAACTAATTTAAATACAAATGGGTTCATTGAGAACAAATTCGATAAAGCCTAAAATATATGAAGTGGACATTCGCTAAAAAAAAAATGAATCTGTAAAAAAAAAAAAGAGGTATACTAACGTAATCATTACACAAGTACGAGTAATAAGTGATAGTGGTATTACTAAGTTTACCAATGTCAATATCTATAATAATGTAATAAAAAATCTAATTCAATTTTTGAAAGAAGACTTAAAATTCAGCGGAATCTAACTGAACTTTTCATTAGTATTAAATATATCTCAATGAATATATTACCTTTCAGTCGAAAGAACTGAAATAAATTTGAAATTTTTTAATTATGAACAGAAAGCTTCTAAATATCTTTATGTTAATAGAGTTATAGTTACATAAAAATTTTAGAAATTACAAACATACACAGTTTTTTAATACTCAACAAAACCTCATCCAAAATTAGAGATTTGCAATGGAATTCAGAAACATGGACTAAAAATAATATATTTCTTCCTGCAAAAAAGGGGAGAGTGTGTGTGTGTGTTTTCAACATTGTACAATTTGTGGTGTGAAGTTATAAAAGAAGGTAATGAGTACGGGCGGGTAGCGGTGGAGAGGAAAAGAAGCGTTTGAATACAGACCCTGGTACAACAATCCTCCTCCTCCTACGTTTTCCCGTGCATCAAAACAACCAGCTCGTGCTCCTCATCTCCACACTCAACACAAACTACTGCTTCTCGTTCCGAGATCAACAAATTTGCATACATTTCTATTCGATTCCCGGCAACTCTACTTCTTTCTCGGCTTCATCTTTTATTTGGTATCGTCTCCCGATTTAGAAACGCCGTAAAATGTCGCGCTCGTTTCTATCTTCTTTTTTTAACCCGCTTCACTCATTCTTTCATTCGCTCTCAATCCTCCCACCCGTTTCTTTTATTCATATAAACCACCGCAGGAATTTCTTTTCCATTTGAACACGAATTGTACTGAATTGTTGTTTGCAGTACACTATGTCTTCATTTACAGAGACATCATTTCGCATAATTCAAATACTTCAAAACTAACCATTTCTCTTTTTATCCTCATACAAATAATGGACAATAAATAATTTATTAACTGTTTGAATATTAAAGGATATATATATATACATATTGTATTAATCTTTCTCAATATTTTTAGCTATATAAAGCGCCTCTGTTGATATAAGCACTCCGCAACCTATTACTTTCTTGTAAAACTCTTTTAAAAAGAATAATTTGCTATTTATCAATATAACATCAACACACAAATTGATGAATTCTGCTTGGCTTCCGCTTTTAAGATAAACTTATTTAGTTCCTATTCCATGGCGGCTTAATTTACGGAAAATTTCAAAAACAATACAGTTAAGTTAGTCTCGGCAGTTAATTTTTATTACTTCCTAAATCTTTTTATAGATCAGGAAACTTTTCCTCCGGTACAGCCCATCAGGGCTATGAACGGAGGGGGTGGCTGTGGTACCGGTAACGCACTTTTTGGGCGTTTTTCCCCTCGGGGGGGGGGAACTCGAGATCAAAAAACTTTGCACTATCTCAGGATGTCATAACACACCCACCCAAAAGCTTTGAATTATACTGAATACAGCAACGACGTAACTAAATGACTAGATAGATGATAGACAGCAATAAATAAAACAAGATGCAGGGAAAACTTTATATTTCACACTCGAAGATATGGCAGTCTGCAATGAAATTAACATTTTTTTTATTTTTCAATTAAATTTAAAAAAATTCAACGTTAGCAAAAGAAACTGAACAAAATTTTTAAAATCAATTAAAACAACTTACAGCATGATCGATATGAGTGTACCGTGCAATCTTTTTACCCGAAAAAAAGTTCAATACACAAAACAGAATGTTAATTGGTATCGAAGTGAAGAGATCTTATGTTCGGTAAACAATAACAATCCAAATAACGACATTTTATGAATAATTAATTGGTTAATTTCCATGAGAATTGTTAAAGTAGAAACAACGTTTACAATAAAGAGATTAAATTATTAATCGGATTAATTCATAAACAGGTTAATTTTAATTGTGAAATCATAGATAGAAATAAGAATATATCTGACGCTTTATGTAGCTGCCAAATATATAGTTTAATATTAAAATTTTAATTACACATTAATTAAATTAAAACTAACTTAATAATTCAGCGAAAATTAACAGAATAATTAATTCGTACGATTGCAATTGACATATTAATTATCAAATGATTATTAAAAAGGTAACAAAACAAAATAATAAAAGAAACTTTCAATACTATCAAATTTTTGAAAACTGTCGTAAAATGTTTTTAAACATTAATAATAATAATTCGATATATGATTCTTAATACGGCGCAAATGTCTAAGAGAAGAGATTTTTCTTGAAAGATTCATTAATTTCTTACGTCTGATAAAAAAGTTCATCAATTCAAACAGAACTTTATGGCAGTTATATTTATAAAATAAAATATATAATTTCAGGTAAAAATTAATCATCTAACATTTCCTATCTGCTTTTAATATTTACAAAAATGAGTACGAAATTATAGCTAATAAAGACTACAAAAAGGCGTACCTAAGATCCGCTGCGAAAATATTACTTTGTTTATCTTTCATTATACCTGGAGTTTTTTTTTATTTTTTGCCAATTGTAACGAAATAACTTACATAAATATTTATGAATTTAGCGTAATAACAAGAACAAAAACTTTTACACAGAAAAGCTTCATAATCCAGAACATTTTTAGCTTTTTTTGAAGTTGTGATTTTTTTTAACACGCTCTGGTTTTTTAAGACAGCTCTAACCCCAATGTTTGCCTTTTTTATCCCCAAAACACAAACAAAATTATAGATAAATCGGTCGTATCAAGATGTACAAACTTTTCGAACGAATGAATCGTTTGAGAAGTATAAATCGTTCGAAAGAAAGAATCGTTCGTGCGCTGCGCGGTCGCCAGTGCGCCACCATTGGTCCGCTCTGTGTCAATAGCAACTAAACTAAAAATGAGAGCACATCCAACAAACAAACCCACACACCATCCTTTTTTTATGGAGATAAATGAAAATTGCGAACACCACCAAACCGTTTATACGATGCTTTAATTAAAAGGCACAATACTACTTTTAAAAAAAATAAATATCGGTAATACATTACGTACAACTTTCAGTATTTAATAACACTTGAAATAGTCACTTCACCGAATAGTTATAATCTAACGGGTTGAGCAGCACCTAATAAGCAGTACTGTTGAATTTGAGACTGCATATATACAAAATATTTTCAGGTTTATAAATATTGTACATGTAATAAAAACTTCAAAAATTATTTCTACTTAAAAATAATGAATTATTATAACTGTAATTTAAATATTCAACAATCGATAGAAAACAGATGCCTACTTTTTCTTTTTAGATGCAAGTCAAAGGTTTCTGTTTTATTTAAAAGTAAAAATTAAACTTATAAATTAAGTAAAAATTAAACTCTATTATAAATTTTAATCTTCCAGTATGCTGCAGGAAATGAAGGACAAACTATTCTACCGCATGGTATTAACGAAACCTGACATCATTGTACCAGCGCCACCTTCTGGATCAAACCATTCAGACATCGTTGTACGAATATTCCTACAATTAACTGTTTTGAACATTTCTTAAATAAATACACAACGTAGAAGCTTTAGGTTTTAAATATGAAGCCTACATAATCTTTCAACATATAATAAAAATCCGTTTTAGCATCACAATGCAAATGTGAATACGCAAACAGAATTTTTTGCAACATTCCTTTTGATAAAGCAACATTTTCGTAAGCAATTTATTTATTTAGAATCTCGACAAAATTAACGTTCATTTCTAAATACAATAGAAATACAAAGAAATATAAAAGAACTTGAGTCGAAGATTGTAATAATTAGATCAATTTCTGTTTTAAATATATTTAGTTGCCAGGTACACTTAAAAACTGAAAGAGAAAAATTGTCACAAAAATGAATCTAAAATTAAATATTCTATTTCTATTAATAAATGTTGTATTTAGTAAATTTAAAATATATTTTTATTTTAAAATAACTTAACACTTACGCTCGTATATATATATATATATATATTCATTTACAGTTCCCTTTTTTTAGGTTTATTTAAAAATATAATCAAATTTACACCTACTTCTTACAATCTCTCGCATGGAATTAGCTTTTAGAGAGAGATACTCGCAGAATCTTGTAAAAAAATTCGAATTGATATTTCATAATTTATAAATGGACTCGAGGGAATGTTTAAGATGTGAGAGAGCTATTGTATTTAAAGAGGTATAACAAAATAAAAGGGGTTATTATTTCACGTATTTTAACAAGAAAGTTCTTCGTTAAATTTTCAATTTAAACGAATAACGAGTAATTTCAAATAATGATATTAAAATAATGATTCATACAAAATAGTTCTTCTACCAATTTCATAGCGGAAGAAGTTAACTTTTAAAATAAAACACATATCATTTAGCCGAAATGTAAAAAAATTAATATTGTAATTTTTTGTTGTTGAAACAACCCAATTTAAATTTCACAGTTCTTCTACCGTTAACATTTAGATATATAGTAATATCTGAAAACAAATTCCAACTTACTTTAATGTGATATTATGTTACCTCACAAAATTACATTTCACTTGAATTCATAGGTGAATACGATATTTTACGTCAACATAAGTGTAAAATTTATTTTTAATTTGGTTAAAATGATGTAAAATTATTCTCCGTCACTGACGAGATAATAATTCTGCATCTATTATGAAATAATAAGATAATGATATAATCATAAGAGAAATTCGGGTTTCTCAACTTGACTTTGACCTTTCATACCTCTACACTCCGCATCCAATTAGCTTAAATTTTGTCTATCTACAGAATACTGAACTGCACCGGTAACCCAAATTTCAAAAGATGTTCAGAAACTTTAATTACTGCAATTAATGACGTAATAGATTATATAAACTTAAATAAACTATGCGAATGACAACATGTTGCACTATATTATGCGACTTGAATAATGTATTCTTTTCATCCATTAATCTATCAGAAAAGTGTGAAAAAATCGGACGCACATACACCGACTCGCTCTCTGTCTCTCTAAACTTGTAAATTTATAAATGAACACTCTAAATTTGGATTTTGAGAAAAATTGAGCTAACAGAAAGTCACAAAGAGAACTACTTCACAGACACCATCAGACTGCTTTTTTTACTTAAGAGAATCACGTTATTTGAGTAAATTAGAGTTTAACCATGAAATATAATATTGGTTACAATACAAATTTTAAAAAATTATACCCAGATTTTTTTCAATTACCAGACCATCATAAGTCAAATTAAAAGATAAATCAATAAAATTGAAGATACATCGATAATAAAACAGCAAAAAAAAAATTTTAGTAAGCCTGTATAATCGTAAATTAACAATCGGTTAACTATTGAACGGCTTCCGATTCGGTTCTAAAAGTAAAACTCCTTACGAACATTTTAACTAAAGATACAATGCCTAAAAAATACTTGACTAAGACATTGAGAATTTGTAAAGATGAATTGTTATACAAAGTATAACAATTTTTAAAAGTTTAAAAGTACGGGAATAACTTTTAAATATCGAAATCGAATGAAAAGCAGTTCGACCAAATCTTTATGATAGCGCTAATATTGTTCTATGTTCGAATTTTACCTTATATTAAAACTGAGGATGAAGGAATTAAAAAACTTGTCATCCGAACCTAACATTATCGAATATTATATATAATTTTTTCTTAATTATACTGTAAATAAACTCTCAAATCACAAAACTTTCAAAACTGTAATATTACTTCTTACTGTACTACAATAAATACATCATAAAAGAAATTAATGTGTAATAAATAATATTACTCAGAAACAAATGGTTTTAACTAAATGAGAAATACGATTAGTTCAGAACAACTATTATAGAAATTTAGAGAATTTGTTTTATAAAGCTACTGAAATCAATTGTTTAATAAATTGATAAATTGGTAGATTATCATGCAATTAATCAAACAAAAAAATGCGTTAACTAATTTATGAATTAAAATAAACTACGTACTCATAAAACTATAATAAAAGATTAAATTTACCTACAAAAAAACCTTGCATCCTATTGTTTAGTTCACTCCGAATATTAAAGACCTGGATCCACGAGTCACGAGCCGGAAAATTGAATCCGTGAAAATCCACAAAAAAGTATTACAAGTCGCACATAAATTTTACAAACAAAAAAACTACTACACTTTATAAGATAAAGTATATAGTTCTGCTGGGTTAGAGAAAAAAGTAAATACATAGAACTACTTCAAAACAGCAATTTATTTTTAATCACCTAATTAGAAAACATAGAAAGCTGCTTTTATCAGTCATAAACACCCGCTACACCCATAATAATTAATCAAAAATTTTAATTTATTTACATGTTATGTTACATTTCATTGACAAATAAAATATGTATCCGTTCTTATACCACGGGGATAAGATTTTATACCAGCGCAAGAGATTTTAATCTAAAAGATGTAAAAAATTAAAACAAAATCAAAATCGGAATTCTACGATGAAAAGGCAAGATAGTTATAAATATTTTGTATTTAAAAAAAAAATGAAACCATTCAACCACACAACCGAAAAAGAACCAGAACCGATCACAATAAACTTTCAATAGCAGAAAGAATAAAAAGTGCATATATATCACATCTCATCCTACAAATCGGATCAAAAATCCACTAACCTCTAAAAATAAATAGTTGATAGAAGTTAAAGACGTAAAGGAAAAAGAAACGTTCAAATGTAATTATTAAATAAATTAATTAAATAACACAAAAAATGAAAGATAAACGGATGAATTTCTTCAAAATATTCATAAAAGTAGTTACACAAGAAAACCACTGATTTCTATGCCCAACAATATTGTAATATAACTCCTTTTAATGTAATTATATGTAATTTCCCTGTATAAAGAATATTTAACAATATAGTAAAATAGATTTCTTTAGTACTTAGGATTACATCTAAGTAATAAAGAAATTGATGTTGTTAATATCTTATGATAATATTCTAAAAAAAAAGCTCTGAGTGTTTAGTGGTGAAATCTCCGTGAGGTGGTCGTGAGATCTTACACATTTAAAAAATGATCTGTAAAAAACCTCTTTCAATGGATTAAAGAATCCTCTAACTTTTTATAACAAATAAATAAAAATTAAATGAATGCAAGTTTTAACAATAAAATAAATAAAATCATTTTAAACAATAATATGCCCTGTTCGGGCATATCGTTAGATAAAACATAGAGGAAATAAACGGGATTTATAAACATAGGAGGGTAAGTCAATATTTATCCGCAATCTAGTTATATTTTTGTTTATGTTGGTAGTACTGTCGCTTTGCGTCGATGACGAATGCTTTGTTTATTTTTTGTTATGTCTATGCAAGTTTCAAGCTGCTAGGTTAGTTTCGTTATCGCGGTCGTGCTGTTAATCAT
>JAAAKQ030207002.1:7296-18087 GCA_010016005.3 Zanna intricata | reverse complement strand
AGAAGGTTACTAAATGTTATATCTATATTTATTATCAAGTAGAATGAATAAAATAAAATTATGTATTTATAAGGCACCTAAGATCCATGTATTTTAGGATTTTATCTTACTATTACTGTAGCTAACAAGGGAAATGCATGGTTTTTGGGACACCAATTTGAACCATATTGCATGTGTGAATAATACACTGTGTACACTGTAAAAATGGTCCTAGAAATTTCCATAGCTTTAATAAAAATATTTCATTAATTAAAATTTTATTTGCCTATAATTCTGGAACCAATGAAAATAAGTACCACTTATGATATTGTTGAAAAGCTTTCAACGAAGGTTTATTACTGCAGTTAATTAAAAGACCAAAATCCAGATGTTTCAAAATTGAAACCCCCACTTCATTTAGAGATCTGACTGTATACACATTTTTGACCAATCGATTGCAACCGAAAGGTGAAGTACACAACCAGATGTTACAACAGTCCTAAATATAAAATTTCAACATTCTATGTGTAGTCATTTTTGAGTTATGTGAGATACATATGTATGTACAGATGTCACACCGAAACTAATCAAAATGAATTCATTTACTAATCAAAATGGATACTTCCAATGAAATCTTAAACTGAAATTTTTTGTGATTACAATATTTCCTTTAAGAGACATTAAGTCTATAGAACATTAAGTCTTTTACTTCCTTTAAGACTAGAAACTTACTTAAGTTAGAGACATTATTCTTATTTCTTTTATTACAACTTATAGAGGAAAATTTCTACAATTTTAGTTATTTGATTTGAAAATATTTTTGACATAAATGTCAAATGTTATTTGATTTATTTGACAAAAAAATATTTTTCAATATTCTATCCTTATTTTAGTACTTTTTTTCGCTTTGTATGTAAGTAAAACTTTCCATTTAAATATTTAATTATTAAAATCCAATGTGTACAAATATGTATAATTATTATTATATTTTGTTTACTTGGTGGAATTTACAATAGTTTTAAAAAGGAGTGATTGGTAATTTTTTTTACATAATTAAAGATAGCAATTCTACATAGTAATCATTTGTTACACATTTGTACTGTGAAAAATGGATACCAATTCATATTTATTTTAACAGAATCATGCTATAATTAGAATAATATGTAAGATCTGTGTACATTTATCACACACACGCGCGCGTTCGCCATTTTTGAATTAAAGAATGAAGGTACAAAATACCTATACAATAGCAAATACACAGAATATTAGTTATATTACGTTGTACCCCATCACACAGCTACTGATTTAAATGAACAAAAAATCAAATAGTATAGTAGCGACAGACAGAGGCTCTTTTATCAAGGTTTACCCAAACCTGTCAAATTGTTTTGAGATTTACACTGGAAAAACAAATTAGGTCTAAAACATATGTTAATTATACAAAAATTATAATCGCAGTTCTTTTCCTTTTCCTAATTCAATTCCAGCAAGTTCAAAGTCCGCTCAGACACATATTTATTTATAAAATAAATTTGTTTCTGTATTATATTAAATATGAATGACTACATCTTCACTTATGTGTAAATCTCTACAGTAATAATTAAGAAAATAAAGATCTCATAATAATGAACTGTTTTTATTTCTGGTTCACCAATTTCAATTAAAATCAAAATGTTGAATTTGGTTATCCTTAAAAACAGTTATTTTAGATTATATTATTTGAAATCAAAGTAATGAATATTTAAGATTTGTTAAAAAAGTAATCATATGCTATATAATATTCTTCAAAAGATTTCAATAACATATATTTTTGTTCTGTTGTGAATGAACTTACAAATTTTAAGAAAAATTTCAAAGCTTTATATCATCATTTTTCTATTACTTTTAAACATTTTTTGGATACAGTTTGGGAATTTCATCTAGCATTTCGTTTTGTTTTCCTTTAAAAAAATCTAAAGCAAGATTTGCATTTACTTTACTTTCTTTCCCTGTTTGTTAATTCTATTTTATTTTTAATTTTATCCTACTTTTAGTAGGATACTACTTAGTATTCCAGTCTTGTTTTTTAACTTCACTACCGTGGTTAAGTGTAGGTTTCAGATTATTTACCATAAGCATATTTACTGTCTGATAGTTATATTAGTGAGAGAAACTATTTTTATATTTATTTGTTATAATTTATACTAGGATGAGATATAATATTTATTTTATTCATAAACTAAATATTTATTTAATTATACAAACAATTTTATTATTTTTTAAATATCAGTTTATAATGGAAAGTTAGTTGATTTGAAACAAAAACAAAAATTTAACATGTAAAACAACAAATCCTATAACTATTAACTACTGACACTCAATAATCTAATTATCATTGTCCATCAAAATTATACTAGCTCCTACTTATATTGAGATAGTGATGTTAAAATTTCAGGGGGTAGATGATGTTGACATTATTTCTAAAAAGTTAACATTCTGATCAAATTTTTTTTTTTGTTCTTTAAAGATATAAGAATATGCTTTTTGTTTCATAATAAATGCATTTACATTAATCTCTGCTTAAAAAGTAATTACAAAGGAATAAATTTCTTACTCATTATGTCAGATCTGAATATTAATCTTAAATTAGTATCAATAAACTGACAATTTGACATCAAAACTAGTTTCTCAACTTCTGATTATTAAGAAAAATTTACAAGATTGGGGAATAAACAACTGTTACTAATCATTCCTATGCTTTGACTTATTATGAGATTAAATAGTTAAAATATTTCATACCTGATCCACATTAAGGAGAATCAGAGCAGTTTAACTCTTTTATTTTATATTATATTTGGAACCAGAATATTACTTTGTGCCTTATATCTTAAATTTACATATGATTTTTTTTAAACCCAAGAAATTTGGAGAATTAAAATTTTAATTATATAAAAACTCTTAAAAACAAATTTCTACTTATCATTGATTATTTACCTATTAAAAATCTTATTTCATATGTTTTAGAAAACAAATCAATAATTAAAAGTAATATCTACGGAGTCATGAGAATTTTGGCACATAATGTGAAAATAATATGTTTGGAAAGAATATTTGAGTTTATAATGAACAACTTCTAATGATTCTACTTGAAATGAAAACCTTAAATAATATTAGCTCATTTAAAAAAGCAGACTGGAAACAGATTTTTTAAACAAAGTTATTAATCAGTGGAGGGATTAAAATATGATATGCAGTGACACAATTAGGTTTCATAATTTACTTAATATTTTGTAATAATTAAATTTACATGCTGCAATTTAATTTATTGTATTCATTTAAACGTTTTCAAAATTAATGTAATTTATTTTCCATTTTTGAATTTATCTAAACAGGTTTATATAAAATCTGATGAAAAGTAAAGTTAGATACAAAAATTTAAAAAAAATATATATATATATATATATATATATATATATATACAGATTATAAAAACAATATAATTTGGTTCTCATACAACACATTTTACCAGAAAGTCATAGAATTATTAGAAGTCACAATTTTTTCCATGTATGTGATAATGAACAACTTCTTCTTGAAATAAAATACACAAATAATATTAGCTCATTTAAAAAAGCAGACTAAATCATCATTTTAAAAAAGCATTCAGAAATCTGTTTTGAAAAGGAAATAAATTTTAATTTTTAACCACATGAATGATGTTAAAAGTCTTTGATTAATTAAGTATATGATTTCTATGTTTTTTTTACCCCCCACCTAATCATTTAGTAATAATATGATTCAAAAATATAAACCAGCATAAGAAATTATTGTCTTTGAAAGCATGTGTCACATCATATTTGCCATTCATCAGTACTTCAGTAAATGTAAGATTAAAATAACAGTTTCCTTCAAATAAATAAGTAAATGAAGTCAATAAATATAAAATTAACATTAATAATATAACAATAGCAATAATAGTAATAATATAACAATTACAATAATATTAAAAAATAAAAGACAGAATTTATCTTGTACATTAGTAGTTTTGTCTGGAGTAAAATAAGCAAATATAAATATTACTTAAATATAAAAGATTATAGTTTTCTTAAATTTACTAGACATTTGTAAACAAATATATGAGTAAAAGTAACATTTATCTCTATTATGTATACAACAGTTTAGGTACAGGATTATAATAATTTTCATAATAATAGGACCTCTTATACATAATCATTACACATTATCTCTTGGCATTATCATGATATGAAGGGGCTACTTGGGAGGAGACACCCTATATTATGGTTAAGATAACATTTTTACAGTTATTAATTCTGAAAACAAAAATAAATTATTCATTAAGTGTGTTTAGAAAGAATTGTAGCATCCTCTCACTTACGATATTACTCAGTTAAATATGAGAAATATCATGTGGTAAAGGATTATTATATTATAAAAATATACCACTTTCAGTTTGTCCAACCACATAACTTAAAAAAAAAAAACACTTAAAAACAGTTGCTTTAAATAAAACTTAAACTCTTACTAACTAGTCAAAGTGTAAAGTTAACAGATGGATCAATTTATCCTTTAGTGAAAATATCTGTAATTTGGCAAAAAACCTGACTTTTGTTGTTACAATTTAGTAAAAAAGAAATCATATTGCATTATTATGCATGAAACAATATTTTTTGTTTAATGAGTTTTTTTAAAAAAGTAACTTTTTTTAGATTGTTGTAATTTAAAAAAAAAATTATATAGCAAATTAAGGCCAATTCACTTCTTACATTATTTTATTAAGAATTTATTTAAACAGAGGAAATATTTTTTCTTAATAAAATAGAAATGAGCAGGTTTAATTTGGCGTGTATTTTTCTTTAAATTGAAATAGCTCAAAGAAGTCAGATGTTTTCTTTCGTAGTTAGATGGCTAACATATATGCCAAAATGGCATAAGATGCCATATAATGATGGTATAAGTATCTTGGATTTATAAGGTGACACAGAGTATAAGAAAAGTTTTCAAAGAAGACACCAAATGAAGGTGTTACTATGTATGATAAAAGTGAGATTCCCCCAAGTGACACCTTCTTATCATAAAAAAATTCACAGACCTCCAAAATGCAACATTTCATGCCGCCATATATAACAAAAACATTTCTGTATGATTCTCTTATAATATTAGGCTATACGTATAGGTAATTATATATATATATGTATATATTTGAACATCAATAACATAACAATTAACTCTTTTTTTTAAACAACTTTCTTCTCAGCTTAACAGAATAAAATCACTGTTTTCTTATGTTTCCTTTAAATATACTATTACCAACAGTCACTAATTAAATATATTACTAAACAACTAACTAATAACAGACACATGCATACATGTACACATACATACATACATACATTCATTCATAAATATATTATATAATGTTTTCATTACATACATTTCCATAAAATATTAGTATATCATCTTTAATATAAATAACAACATATGGACACAATGCATTTTCATAAATATATGGTAATAGTCTTTATTGATCACGGTTTTATTTTATCAGTAAATTAATTTACAACAATACGCATACAAACATTATTTTATTTATTTACTGACAATTTTCACTGTCAATTTGATTATCTTTCATGAAATTATAATTAATTAGTTAATGTAATGATAATTGGTATTTTTCATTTGACTTTTGGACTAGATAGAACATTACATTCATTTTACAAGGATGAGTATATAAATAAATAAATGTCAGTTAGTTATAATGTAATACATGTTAGAATGAAGAAAGAAAAGTACACATATCATCACTACACAGATAAGAATAAATGAGTAGCGGAGCGTTTCAGTTAACGACAATGTAAATATATAATTAGTTAAAGTATTGTAGCTTATTTACGATTTGGCAGTTTCTTCTTTTTCTTGTGATTTTCTTGACCTGAATGATGAGACCAATGATGACATCCAGTGTTGCCTTCTTTGCTGTTGATGAGAACTACTGCTACTGGTTGCAGATGTTTCACTTTCATTTCTGGTAGAGTCACTTACAGTTTTTGACCCCTGAGATTTATTACGGTTGTTGTTTTGCACACCCAGAAATGTTGTACCTATTAAGATAATAATATATTATATACACAATTAAATAATAAAAAGATTAAGCAAAGAACTTTTTGTGCACACTGAAATACACTCGTATTATGATCAAATTTGTGTAGCACATAAGATTTTTCCCACTGACAGATTTGATAAGAATATGTTGAAGGAATTACTCCCACCACTTGAACATGTTTACTACAACTGAATTAAAATGAAAAAGGATAATCGTTTTCCTCATAGTGAAGTCATTCAAATTACTGTTGTCAGAAATAGAAAGCATTATTTATTAAAACTTGACATACAGAAATTAAAGCTCAAAATTTATAATGATTTTAACAATATTCTTTCTTAACTTACCAAAATATTTGTTAACTAACAAAGAATTTCTTATCTCAAAACAAAAAAAAATTACTGTTTTTAAATCAATTAAATAGAAATAAACTATTCAGTACACTTTTATTTTAAATTAGTGTGTTCATTTGTTTTAGCACCACTGTTGAATGGATTATTAGTTTTTAATGACACTTGCAGATTTATTTGGTCTTAGCTCTGATTCAAACTTAGGCTAAACTGTACTTCAAACCATGCCTTGGGATCATTCCTCCCTCTTGATCAGATATTTTCTCAGTTGAATTTTTTTTTTATAAAAAATTAAAACATCATTCAATATTCATAAAATGTTGAATAGCCTTCATCTTGAAATATATTTAAATAAAACTGGTATTTTTCTGGATATTGACATACTTTGTTAACAGAAGTGAGAACACAGTAGGGCTAAAGATAGAACCACACAATAAATAGATTCATTAAATTGTAATAAATTTAGTCATACATTAAATTTTTACTGACAGCAAGAATTTCTTAATTTATAATTCATAACTAAGGAACTACACCACAAATAAAATATCTGCAAGCTATTCTTTTTGTAAAAAAATTAAAATTATATATTTTCTAACAAAATAAATTTCTTAAATCAATCTGTCCATAAGAAGAAAAATATTTTAATCCAAAAATGCTCTTTAATGATTTTTTACCAGTATTCTAACTTAAACAACAAATTGTAAGGGCCAAAAAAATCTTCCCTTAAATAAAATCTGCAAAAAAGCCATAAATTATTTGCTCACCCAAAATACCAGTTTGTGTAATAACAATAAAATTAGAAAAATATTTATACATATTTTTTATTAATCCAGTTTCTTTGAATGAACCAAAATGAAAAAACTGTAACTGCATTAATATTATCTAAGATTTTATTCCTTAAGAATAATTTTATTCCTCATGATCTTTTGAAATCAATTGTGTTAATTATTTCAAGTACTATTAAAACACAGAAAGTTACCCAGTATGAATTATAGATTACTTTGAAAGAAGTTTATGATAATTATTTCAAAAATTTAAGATATGCTAATACAATTCTATGGAGAGTGATCTAGTATTAATTAAGAAAAATGTGATTATAAATTAGTCTACAGCTAATAAATATGAATTTTAGAAATGTTCAGTATAAAGTTGGACAATTTTGGTTACCAAAAAATTTCATGTTTGAAAATTATACATCAATCTTTTAAATTATCCTTCTAATTTAGATTAAAAAGTAAGGAATCTCACTTCAGTCTAAGCTAGCATTTAAAACTTGGAGTAGGGAAGAAATATCTAACTCACTACATACATGTAGTGAGTTACATGTATGAAATACATGTATGTAAGATACATAAATTTCATAATCAAGTTCAGTTTTATTATGCAATTTGATATTACCTGCAGCTTCATCTGGTGGTGTCATTCCATTAGCAACTCTTTCATGGCTTATTCCTTCATGGGATGTACTTCCTTTGCATTCTTCGGAATTTTTAGATGATTTCTCTAAATCTTTGTCAACTGAAGTTCTTGATTTCAACAATACTCTCCATCCTTTATCTCTTCTACCACCATCAAGTATTTTCTTTTTTGATATCTTTGGCAGAGTCATAGCACGTCTTTCACTCTCTAAACTGACTTTGTCTTCTACTTTTTGGTTCTTTAATGAAGCAGGTGATGCTGGAATAGTTACAACTTTTTCCACAGACCCTTTCGGTGAGCCTAAATCACTACTTTTTGAAAACCTATCGCTAAAATTTTTTAAACGTCTGAAAAAATTGGACGGTGATTTCTTTTGGACCTTTTCTTCAGAAGATAGATCAGATGAAGTCTTTGACAAATTTTCTTTAGATATTTCTTCAATGTTGTCTTTAACATTAGAACTGCAGGTCGTTTCTACTATTGTAATTGAAGTTGTGGTAGTAACAGTTGTAGCAGTTGTATTGTTGCCATTGTCATCTTTAGTCACATCATCACCGTTTACGACTATCATAATGTCATCCTTAACATTTGCTTCAACATCAGAACAACCCTGAGCACAGCCTTCCTTGATGACACCCAATTTAGTACTACATTCTTTATTGTTGCTGACCATTTCTTCCTCTATCTTATTAGTTTCTTCTCTTCTTGGGGATTCTTTTTCCAATTTAAAATCTTTTGGACTGCTTGGTGAACTCCTGCGTTGTAATACATCACGAAAATCTTTCCCTGTTCGAAATTCCCTTAATCCTTCTGGACTGCCAGCAGAAATTGATCTTGTTTTTCTTCCATACTGTCCATGAACAAAATCTCTTCTCCATTCTTGTTCTGCCAACGAATAGCTACGAGAATCTTTACCATCATCACTTCCACATTTTTTTGTCCACTGATGATCATGCGGTAAACAATTTTCATAACGCCTGTCATCTATACTTCCTTGGTCTCCAGAAGACCAACTACGTTTCTCACCACTGTCACTGCTTCGAAATGAACGATCATGTCCTCTCAGAACTCGAGCTATCTCTTGCTCTGCCAACTGATGAGTTTTTTCACGACTTCCTTTTCTACTTCCTGGATAACTTTTACGTCCAGAACTGCTGAAAGTCAAACAAATTTCTGCATTATTTACAGTAAATAAAGAAATGTGAAGTAGAACAATTCAGTGAAATTGCAGACACAAGCACAATACAATTAACTCAAAAACAATAACAAGGTACACTATTTCATGGAAGCTTTCTTAAAAAAAATATATATAATGATAAAAAAAAAAATATATATAATGATAAAAAAAAATATATATATAAATATATAAAATGGTTTTATTTTAAGCCACTCCGCAAAATAAAAAAAAAAAGAAACATTCTTACTGTTACTTTTTTATCCACATCAAAATATTTTCGAGCCTAAGCCCACCTTCAATGATGTATTCTTTTCTAAATTCTCTCTTATTCACATTTACACAATTAAAAGACTAAATTGATTAAAATATAAAAAATTGTTTAAACTTTTAGATCAAATATTTATTCAGTCAAGAAATTAAAAATATGTTATTTGCTAATACAGTACTGAAATAATTATATGATTTATTTAATCTTAAAATTGCACATCAACTTAAATAATTTTTATAAGAATGTTCTCATCAAATTCTATCTGCGGATTCATGAGACTGAATATACCCTTGTATTCATATACTCGTATATAAATTTTTTTTTAAATTTCTAATTTTTTATTATTATTTTCACATATTCAATATTTACTTTTTTGATTATTTCTAAATTATTTTCCAAACTAGTTATATTATGTTTAATAATTATTAAATGATAAGGTACATTTGAGAACCCATATTTTTATTTTTAAATGTTATGAAATTTCATTAAATCTATCTTTAAAGGATCTAACTGTTTTTCAATATATATTTTTTCCCAATGGTTACATTTTATTTTATAAATTCCAGAAGAATTGTATCTATCTTTTATTTTTTATTATTATAATATTTTAAATATTTTATTATAAGATTATCAGGTTTATAAGAAGATTTATATTTTTTATTATTATATTAAGTTTTTTATAATTTTATTTGAGTAGAAATAATTTATATAAATATTTTCATTACTTTCATTTTCATTTATAGGTATTAATGTAGTAATGTTTGTATTATTGAAGTATTTTGAATTATACTTTTGATATTTACTATTAATCAATGAGGTATGATATCCATTTTTTATAGCTACATTCTTAACATTATTTATTTTGCTATATAATTCCTGTTATAGTTTGTGTATTTTATTGCTCTATTTATGATGTTTTAAAAAATATTAATTTTTGGGACTACAAATGGATGGAATTTTTATTTATAATAAGTTAATTTAAGGTAAGATTTTATGTTCTCCAATTATTATTTGATTGATTTTAATTATTTTAACTTTTACATCTAAGTAATTTATTTTTTCTGTTTGTTCTATTTCATGAGTAAATTTTAAAATTTCATGATAAGAATTTAATTTATTTAAAATTATTTCATGTTTATTATTTATAACTGGTTCATACATAACTAAAAGATCATCACTTTCTGACCCATAACAAAATTTTATATAAATGATTTATACCATAAACTATTTTACTTTCAAACACCTGTAGGTAAATTTCTGAAATTGTAACAGATAAGGGAAAACCTAAGGGTAAAGTGTTTTTTTTGTATAACCGGTTCAATTAAGTCCAAAATAATTTTGTTTACATATTTTTTTAACTATTATTATAATATTATTTATAAATTTTTGGTCTTTACTTATTTTTATTGTTTTTTATTACTGAAATTGTATAATCTATGGGAATACTCAGGTACATATTAGTTACATCAAAACTTATCATTTTAGTTTTATCATTAATTTT
>JAAAKQ030206969.1:0-11731 GCA_010016005.3 Zanna intricata | reverse complement strand
AGTTTCTTATCCCAAGGGCAAGAGGGTGCCCTGTATCTCTACCTGCTCATCCACTCTCCAAAGAGACCGATGGCACTCGGTAGAGGAGAACTCCTTATACCAGGAGTTACTAGGTTGTCAGAGCCTCATTAGTGGCAACGGGGTGCCCCATGCAACAAGCCTTAGTTACAATTCGGGAAGGAGAGGTTGACAGTTACACAGGAGAGGCTATTTGAGATGCATCCATGTGGGGCTTACACCCACGTTTACTGCAACTCGTGTTTTAAGTTCTAACATCTCATTTTTTGCAAGAAGTATTACCTCCTGATTGTTGTCTCATGTGCATCTACTAGATAACCAGATAGGTCCACTCCACCAGACACTTAATTCAACTAATTTATCTGCAGTCGTCCCCCGAACATAAATCCGCTGGATTTTCTTGGCCCTTAACATGCTTCCATTCTTTAATACAAGATGAATCTTGAATCCTTGCAATCTGATAAATGATAAATGTATTAAAATTGGTAGATGATGAATTTATCACTGGCAAAAAATAGTAGAATCTGTCAAAATATATTTCCTTAAGTTTAGTTATAAAGCTGAAATTGCTCTTTGAATAAACTGTGTTGCAAATGTCGCTCTGCATAGTTCCAATCAAGGAAGTGTTAATGTTTTAAAAGGAGCAACTTTTGTTTTAGAGCATATTAACATAACCTTAACATTACCTTCTCTGTCTTCAGTTCTTAAATAAACACAGGCTCCAAAGCCAGATTTGGAATATCACAAAAAATATGCAACAGAACATCAGTGATTTGTGATTTGATTATAACCAATATGTCTGGGTATTTTAAGATTATTAAGATTAACAAAAGAATTCTTGAAATGTGTCCATTTTGTATGAATATGAATAGGAACGCTTTCGTCCCATGTCAGATTTACTTTCCACAATTCTTGTATATATTCTTTGCCATAAGAATTATTGGGCTCACTAGACCCAAAGGATCAAACAGACATGATACATCAGACAGAATTGTCCGCTTTGTTACTCATTTATTCTCATTACAGTTCAAATTTATGGAAAATTGAAGATTATCTGTTTGAGAATTCCAAAATACTCCCAAAACCTTTGTAACTTCATCTTCGACATTTAGATGATAATTG
This sequence comes from Zanna intricata, assembly GCA_010016005.3. Classification (NCBI taxonomy): domain Eukaryota; kingdom Metazoa; phylum Arthropoda; class Insecta; order Hemiptera; family Fulgoridae; genus Zanna; species Zanna intricata. The sequence goes on along the minus strand of JAAAKQ030206969.1, from coordinate 10,591 downwards.
AAGGTTGAGCTACAATCTTCTGCTCTCAACGGTTCCACAAGCCTTGAATCATTAGAGCTCCATTTTCTTAGGTTAAATCCAGCATATTAAATAGTTGTTTTAATTGATGTTGTAACTATATTGTTTCTTCTAAGGAATCAGCACCAGTAAGGATATCATTCACATAAAAATCGGTGAGAGTAACCTCAGCTGCCTTTTTGTAGGTGTTTTTATTATCAATAGCTAATTGCTTCAAAACTCTGGTTGCTAGATAAGCTGCTGAGCATATGTTGATGTTAATAATTGGTCTATTTTGACTGGTTCGTTATTAGTTGGTCTCCAGAAAATTAATGGTAATTAGTTTGGTTTGGATTCACTTTGTCTATACATTTTTTCTACATGTGCTGTTAGAACAAAGCGGTGCCTTCTGAACCGAATTACAATTGAAATTAAATCTTCTTGAACAACTGGATCAGAATTAAACAAAAGTTAACAAAACAGAAGTTAAGTGAAATTGAAGTATTTGTCATGATGCATCAAAGACAAAACATAGCTTAATGGTGCTCCTGTCTTCTTTGATTACAGGGTGATGAGGTATAAAATACGAGGTATTGTCTGTAATTTCTTGATTGATTACTTACATGTGTTGAAGCCTTTCATATTCAGCCATATAAATGCAAATTAGCTTGATGGATCGGGACTCTGTCCATTTGACATCCACTAGTATCAGACCCCTTTATTTTACTCAGAGTGATGATAACGTAAAGACGTTCTTCATCCAGGAAAGAAAAAAAAATATTCAGCCATAAATTTGCTAACTTCAAGTCCTTGTTTTTGTCGAGTCGTCTCAAGCTACTGAAATTCTACAGAGCTATCTCACTTGAAGATCCCAATTCATTTATATTAGATTTTACTAGTAAATCAACAATATATCTTCCCTTATAATCCCTTTTTGTTGTTTCATTGTTTCAACAGTTTTTTACAGGCTGCTTCTTCACAGGTTAATGGTCTGAGAAAATGATCAGTTTTTAAGTATTCATCATGCCAAAATTTTTGAACTTGCTTATTGATGTCTTCTGTATTAACAAGGTAACAAAGTAATGTATTTGGTACTGAAGTTGCAGTTGGCAATTTACCCGAAACTATCCAACCTAGAAGAATTTTTTGAATTATGGGAAAACCGTCCTTTAATTTAATTTGTCTAACACAAATAGTTCAAAAAACAATTCTGCAACAATCAATACATCTATCTTACATGGCTTGTAGATAATTGGATCTGCCAAACATATTTCTTCTGGTATTGACTAATCAGAAATATCAATTTCAGACTTAGGTAAAAATTGAGTAACATTAGGTTAACCTACAAAATCTACTTGGGTTGTAGAATTTGTGTACTTTGATTTTATTATTGTCGTGACTGAATGTTTTGCGTTATCCCAAATTTTTTTACAATGTAATTTTAGTATCTGATTGATTTAGTATAAATTATTGATGGATGAGCCAGGATCTAACAACACTCTATATGTAACAAAGTTCCCTGATACGTCAGAAATTTCTACCAAGGCAGTTGACAGAATAACCTTATTTAATTGACAATCCTTTTTGATACGAATAACTGACTGTCGCATCTGATAATTTTGAACATTGACTTGGAGTATTGTTTGGTAGTGGCACATTAGAGTTAGAATTCCATAATTTGAATTAGAACTACTGCTATAAACTAATGCTAAACTTGAATTATTAATATCAGTAGCCAATATTATTATGCGGTTTATCATTGAGATGTAGCAATGTATTATGTGCTTGGCTGCAAATCCTGCATTTACTCAATACCAAGCACTCATTTAAGAAGTGACCAGAAGATAAACAATTTTTACATAATTCAATTTAACGACTATCCAATCTGCTCTTTGTTGACATTTTTGTAAATATTGGACAACTGAAAATTCTCTGAAGTTCCTTGCAAATACAACATTTAATCGAATGGTTTACCGTTGTTTGTTGAATTGCATGATGAACATGGCCAGTTTTATACCCACTTTTAGAAGTCATACTGGGTGACGATTTTATTAGTTTTACAGAAGTACTGGCTTCTAAAGTTTGGAATTTCCTATTAGTAAAGTTTGTAAACTCTACAAGTGTAGCCACATGATCAGCTAGCACCTTTAATTGCAAAAAATTCACAAAAATTCAAATTTTGTTAGTTATACATTATTATTATTCAAATGCAATTTTGTACATATTCATTAATATTGGGGTTTATGCATTGTTTTATTTAATTTACATATTCAACCCCAACAATTATATATCATTACTTAATAATGGTATATTGTATAAACAAGTACTAAATAATAACTACAGAGTATGCTGATCATATCATTTCCACTTTACCATAATGGTGGAAACATTTACAATGACAGGATATTAAGTCAACACAATTTTAATCACTTGACGATCACTGTTATACTTCATATGATTTACATAAACAATTCTACATATGACAATGAGGTTTAAGTCTTCTTAAGAATGTAATATGTATATACATTTTTGAGTTCCTGATAGAATCCCATTATGAAAGTGCTTGAACGAATAATTTAAAAAATTATTGGAAGTGGGTTTTTTATTTATTTTTATTATTAAATTTAGTAAGTTCAAGTAATAAAATTAAACTAAAAAAAAATAAAAAATGAAGTGAATTAAATTAAAATTTAATCTAATTTGATTAAAATTTATTTTAAAGGTTAAATGACAAGCTGATCAGCCAATCACTTTGTAATAATGGTTTGTTACCATTGTTACAAAAATTAAGCCGACTTTATTGTTGAGTAATAATCCATTTAGTGTTTCACACTACACTATTAATTTTTTATGAGAATTTATTGTGACTGGTTGGCTAATTGATTTTGCCTACCTTTACAAAATTTGTAAGCCACTTTTGTTATTTACATCTTTTTTAACTTTTTTCTAACACTTTTATCAACATATCATTTAGTGAACAAGAGAGGATCATATTTTTAAATACGAGGGGTTTCAGTAATAGAGTTAGATCACATGTATAATGAAGTTTGTGAATAGTTCAATGTAATGTTTAATAATTGTAACCTTACTTCAAAAATATAGTGTCAAAATCCATCGAACCATTTGAAGAAACAGGAAGCATTAATAATAATAAGGGAAAAACAGGAAGGCTTAATCTACAAGTGATAATAATTAGTTAGAGATTAAGCAAAAAAATTTATGAATCCTCATTACTAGACTCGAACAGCAACATGAGAACATAACATTAGCGAAAGTTCAGCAATTTGAACATTAGAAAGTGAAAATTTCAAATTCTTCAAAATTTGTTAAGAGCAAGAACTTAATGAATGTGACTGTGATTGAAGACTGATTTCTGTGAAATTATGTTATGAAAAATATTTATGCAGATCCTAATTTATTAAACAACATAGTTTTTAATGATGAAACCACTTTTTTTTAAATGGCAATATAATCACCACAATTATCTACATTGCAATAATGAGGCACATACATAATATCCAGTTGATTGATGGAAATTTAAATGCAGTGAAATATGAAGCTTTGCTTCTCTACCATATTGGAATGTTGGGAATCCAACATTCAGTTGGGTTCAACAACATACGTTGTCAACCCCAACTTTGAAACATCTGGTCTCAATATGATGGTGCCTCATCTCACTCAATCTTCAGGTACATGAAATTTTACATTTTTTTAGTGGAGGATGGACTGGCCAAAGGGGTCAAACAAAATGGCCAGTGAAATTACTCTACAGACATCACACAAACTTTTTATTTATACCATTTTTATTGTCTTGGAGGTCTTTAAAATGATGTATCACACAAAGAGTGTTACCATTAAAAAAATTCCAGTTACAACTCTTGGGCCACCCTTCAAGAAGAGTGTTAAGGCAACACTGCTGTCAAGCACAACATGATGTTAAATATTAGTTTTTCCTTCTTTTCAACATAATTTGTTTGTATTCTATTAAACATGTGTTTTTATTCATCAATTGTTGGTGTGTAGCATGCAACCATATGATATGGCCTAGTCGCCAAGCTTATTGAATTCAATCCTATTATATTATTGTTAAGAAGTGTTAAATTATGAGGGACAGTATGTTGAGACACAGCTACATAAGATTCACTTAGCTCCAGATAATTCACAAAGCTCCTAGCAGTTCACTAGGCTCCATACCGCACATAGCTCTGGTGATTCACTCGGCTCCATCTACATTATATATGCCAGTCAGTCAGTCTTGTCTCGTCCAGTCTAATCTCAATCTATCATTTGAAGACTCATATTTTAAACATATTACAGTAGAAATATACACACATTAAATTATATATATTTATCAACAGTGAAATATAAATTAAATCATGAACATGTCCAACTATTCAAATCAGTATTCTTTTTATTTACAGTTTACAACATAAATGAAACAAAGGGGTTGAAATTCTACTTCTCATTAAAAGGTAAAGTAGTTGACCAATACCTTAACCAGAGTTACAGTATTCTATCTGCAATGGTTTTTGGTACCAAGTTGAAGAAGAGTTTTCATATCTTTTACTCACTCTGTATATTTGACTTTCAGCTTGGCCTCAATTCAAGTTTTATTTGGATTATTGGGAATGCTAATATACTAAACTAATATAAACTCTACTATATTAAAGAAATGTGCTTCAATTAAATAAACTTGGAAGACAGCATTACTAAGCATATGTGTGTCATGCTTATTAGATGAAGTAAAGTATATTTATTGTTTAATACTTAACTTTTTTTCACTTAGTGAAAAAATTAACATTAATATATGAAGCAAGATAAAATAGTTACAGGCCTACAATTTTTGGTGAATATGAATTTAAAACTATGAATAATTAACTTTTAAGTATTTGAAATTAGATCCCAAAATTTTACAAAATTAAATTAAAATGTTTTTAATCTAATTACCTCAAATACTTCCTTTTTGTTTTTTGAACGTACAGCCAAATCTTGATCATATTCTAAAAAGACATGAAAATTATGATCATGTCGAAATACAGGATGCTGTGCAAGACGTGTTAAAAAAAACTCATGCATAGCAACTGTCTTCTTAAATGTAGCCAAATATTCTCTACAACATAAGTGAAATGAACAATATTACAGATAGTTTAGGCAAAAAATCTAAAATTAATTTAATTAAACAATTCAACAATGGAAGTCATATTTCAATGGACTTTTCTGTCTTTTATGAATCTCTATATAAATGTTATTAATGAAAAAAATTAAATTACTAAATAACTAAATTACATATTCAGCAGATAAAATATGGTGTGAAAAAAAATATTAGTTTAATACAATAAAAAACAGTTTCTTTTTACTGTTCATCCTATTTCTCTTTCTACTTCTAAATTTAAAAAAAAACTAAAAAAAAAAATCATAACCTCCTGCATTAAAATATGGTAAAATTATTCCATAAACAGCAAGATAAAGTTCTTTTACTCCATACTAACCTATCGTCTTCAATTACAAATGTATTTTGACATATTTTTTCATATATATATATATATATATATATATATTTATTTATTTAAAAAAATATTTTTAAAGACTGTTACAGAACAAAACTTTCATAAATTTTCATTTATTTATTAATTATTTTTTTTACTTATTTCTGCAGTTATTTTTTTTCAAAACTATTTTTCAATACCAGTGATTTTTTTGTGTGGTTTAAAGTTATATAATTTTTAAGCTAAAATTAGAACTGTTTTGTTTTAAATAAAAGTTCAATTTCTAAAACTTTCATTTCTTTTCAGTAGACTATATGAATGAGGGTTATCAGAAAAGTTTTGAGTGTAACATAGAAAGACATATTTTTTCTGTCAAATATAGTTTTATTTTTCCACAAAATCTCTTTCAAATCTGTAAAATTTTTCCAGCGACGTTCTGATCTCATTAACCCTTCCAAATAGTAGCATTAACGCTACTATATTTTCTATTTTGGTGTTTTCCTCCACAAAATAGGAGTTTATATATGCGATAACCTCCTCGTCTGTTGAAAATCTCTTTCCTCCAAGCGAAAATTTAAGGTTAGGAAACAAGAAAAAGTCATTTGGGGCTAGATCTGGTAAATACGGAGTGTGATCAACCAATTCAAAGTGCAATTCGTGAATTTTAGCTATAGCAACCACCAAAGTGTGAGCAGGCACATTGTCCTGACGGAAAAGCGCTTTCTTTTTCTTCATATATGGTAGTGTTTTTTGCAATTTCTGCCTTCAGCTTGTCAAGTAATTATGTGTAATACTGCCCCAATATTATCTTACCTATTTGAAAATAACTGATACAACAAAATTCTGTTATTATTCCAAAAAAAACAGTTGCCATCACTTCCTTCCTGAAAAAGGCGAACCGTTTTCACCTTTTTCAGAGCAGTTCACCCTTTGCAGTCCACTGTTTTGACTGTTTTCTTCATCTTAGGAGTGAAGTGGTAGATTCACGTTTTATCTAAAGTTTATGAGTTGATGCAAAAGATTGAACTTGTTTTGCTTAAAATGCTCCAGCAGGGCCTTGGAAATATTCATTCGAATGTGTTTTTGTCCTAAGTGAGAAAACACAGCAACCAACATACGGAAAGCTTACACATATACAATCCTTCAGTTAATATATGACAAACCCATTCTTTCAATATGCCCATAGCCTTTGCTTTCTCTCTAACCTTAATTCATCAGTTGTTCAGTACCATTTGTGAATTTTTTCAATGGTGGTTGCTGTTTATGGCCATCTTGAATGCTCATCATCAACCAAGCTGGTACAACCATATTTAAATTCTGCTGCCCATCTTTTCAAAGTGGGCAAATGATGGGACAGAATAAACAGTGACAAACTCAATTTTAATTTGTATAGGCGTATTGGCTTTCAAATACACAAATTTAACCATTGCATAATATTCAATTTTTTACATTTTCACAAAAACACTCACTATGACTTACTCAAATAATAATCAACAACTGAGCGTCCAAAATGGTTGAAATTTTAGTGAGTAACTTTCAATACAGGCACAAATATATTTCCTAACAATGTAATAATATATTCTCTAACCTGTTTTGTTGACAGTCCTGCCATCTTCATGCTGAGGCTCAAGACTTTTCAGATAACCCTTGTACATTAATCTTTCCATAATTAAATGATCACAAATCTTTTCCTGAAGTAGTATTTGTTTATTGACAATTTATCACAACCCTAACAAGTGTATTTTGTGACCCCAATTTTTTTGACTTCACAACTTTTTTTTAGAAAGATACTGGAAGATATACAGATATGGAACAATTTGTTATTTTTATTTTTTGGGTCAAAAAACATATTAAACCATCAATTTTTCCCTAAAAATTTCAATGCACCCTTATTGAAGCAGAAATCATGGCAAAAAATTTCTACTCAAAAACATCTTTATGATAAGTCTGGGTTGAAAACATTATATGATATTACATTATTTGTTGGGATTAAATAATTATTTTAATTGTATATTTATTTTCAAAAGTAGAGTATACTCTGAAATAATATTCAATTTTGTGAAATTTCCTTAAGAAAATAGCCCACACTAATTAACCAGAAACACGAAAAATGATTCTTCATTTCTGACCAAAGAAATTTCCTAAAGCTAATGAAAATTGGAAATAGAAATAATTTTCATTTCTCCTGAATGGTTAGAAACCTGAAATTTAATATTGTTGTTACATTAATAAGAGATCTTAGTATCATTAATAACAGATCATTAGAAAAAATAAACCAAAAAATGTTTAGTCTACAATACCAAGGAGTAAAACTGAAAAGGGGAGCAGTAGACCAAAAGAACTAGATCTTAAATCTGTTTTGATGGGAAAGACCTATCAATCATTAACAACAAATTTCCATTTCCCAAACATCTAACAAACTGAAATTGGCATAGTTGTTCCTGAGAGTACCTTGAGAAAAAATAAGAAATTATTTTAACAACCACTATAGAGATAAATAACGGACTGAAAAGAATAAGGGAATAAGAAAAAAGAATAAGAAATGATACTGGAGAGATAAAAATTTGGTGGAAATATTCATTTATGTAGTAATCTACTGCTAAGAAGACATCACTTGTCCCTAAAGTAATAAAAAGAAATGTAAACAGATAAATCGTAAATCACTTCTTTTTTTTCAGATACAATACATGTCAGGAATATTTATTCTAACAATATAGAAACTTGAAACTTGATGGAAATGTTCAATTATATAATTATCTACTGTTCATAACACATAACTTGTTCCTAAGGTAATAAAAGGAAATATAAACAGATAAATCATAAATCACTTATTTTTTTCACATACAATATATTTCTCAGGAATATTTATTCTAGCAATACTGAATATATTTACTCTTAAGATTAGGGGTTTTTCTTCAAATCATTTTAAAGATCAAAGAGGATTAAAGTTGTACTTCCTAATCTCTGTTCACATTTTGAAATTACGTTTGGATTAAACCATATATTTATGAAACTACTGCTATTAAAAAATGCTTAAATGGATTTCAAAATTTCTGTGTATTTTTTTTATCCAATTGTAATAAAAGTTTGATGGCAGGTAAAATATAATTGTAACATAATCTGTAAAAGAAATTGTAGTTTTCCTTAAAAACAAATCTACAATGATGAACTTCCAATTTACTATGGATATTTCTAATACAAAGAATTCAAACTGAAAATCTAGCCAGTGATTTACACAAACTGTAAATCGTTTTACTTACTACAAAATTCATTAAAAAATATTTCAGGAGTTCTCTTAAAAAAATCAATCTTAAGGGAGTGAAATTGGATCTGGTATCATTCCAAAAAACTTTTAAAACGGACAACATTAGTAACATGTTCACACAACGACAAATAGAAAGGTTATTGAAAAAAATAAACTCACAAATACTAAAAATTTCTCTATTTTGCATCCTCTAAATTGAACTAACAGGAATCAGTGGAAAAAGTGTAGAGGCTTTTTTTATCTTGTCATTTTCATTAAAATATCTTTTAAAGGGGAGTAAGAAAAACTATTAAATATTCACAGAAGAAATTAAACAATTTACAGAATAGTTATAATTTTTTTCTTATTCTTTTTATTTTAACTAGCTTAAATACACATACCTTTTTTTATTTTTTCACATAAAGATTTTTATCAATTTTTTTTATAACAGTTTTAGATTTTTCATATCAATGTTCAAAACAAGGGTAATTTAAAAAACATGACAGGGTTGTATGTTAATTCATCCCTAATAATTAAAAGCATGCATGATTAAACTGTATCTATTTAACACATCATCTAATTGTCATACTAATCACTACAGCAAATGATACATACATTATTAGACAATATATCTAATATCAGGCTCAATGTAGACTAAGCCTAATTATAAATTGGTATAATTAAAACACAAAACTGCATTGTAATCAACAGAATGATAATAGCTATATAATTATAAGAAATAAAATGGAAATGAATATATATATATAATTATAAATGATAATGGAATTGAAAAAGTACAACAAATAAGAAAATTAACTTTACATGAAAATTTAATTAATTAATTAAAGTTTTAAAGCTAAATCATTACAACAAACTTTGAGTATCTCACTATGTAATTTATAATATATGTCTTATTTATTACATCTCATCACTAACACCCCCATGCTATAAATGTATAAAACTTCAAAAATTGGAAATAGTGTTTCAATAATTATGTGTGGCCTGTTGCTCTCAAAGTTTAACATCACCTTACCGTAACATTACCATTGCAACTTTTCTGGATAAAATGAAATGTTCAAATAAAAGATGTGTCCCAAAATCAAATTTTTAATGAAATCAGGAGGAAACTGAAGTTGTTAAAGAACTACTTTGCCTCTGGCACAGCAACGTCTAGGTGTTTCATTCTAATGAAGAAATTTTGGCACCATAATAATTACATATTTTAATCATGTTACTTGTTTCAATATCTTTCATATTCAGATAGTCAATTTAAGGGTGATAATCAAAAACTGAATTGAGATCTAACATATTTCTCGAAGTTTGAATTCAATTTTGAGCTAAGCATATACACTGCTCCTAGTCTTTGAGAACCCTCTGACAATGATTCATGTTTTCTACAATCATAAACTCTAGTATTTCTAGAAGTTCTGAGAATATTAATAACAAATTGTGTCAAATCTATACCAATTATGAGTATGGCTTCCCTAATGGGACTTTCTTAATTTAGGGTATAAAAAATCTATAGTACTATATTATTTGCAAGAGGAAAAGTTCTTGCAGGTGACCGACAAATTAAACGACATTAAATTTAGTAAAACATGTAATAACTGTATGAAGAAGTTGATATCTATATCAAAATTCAACAGTCCTCAAACCATCAGAAGTATATAGCTGTCATTTCCTTTAATTTTACGGTCCAACTGAACTGTTTTTATGTAATATTATAATAAAATAAACTGATCTTTTATAAACAGTGTCATTAAATATACAAAATCATAACTGTCTGAATAATTCAACATTGATACAGACAATGATCAATATAGACAACAAAACTTTACTAAAAGAAGTTCTAGGTTATTTATTT